>MU670255.1:0-12419 GCA_026770625.1 Nicotiana glauca | reverse complement strand
AAACTTAT
The DNA here is from genome assembly GCA_026770625.1 of Nicotiana glauca. Taxonomy (NCBI): domain Eukaryota; kingdom Viridiplantae; phylum Streptophyta; class Magnoliopsida; order Solanales; family Solanaceae; genus Nicotiana; species Nicotiana glauca. Next base: position 12,411 of record MU670255.1, on the reverse strand, counting down.
TGGAACATTCAAAAGTTCTAAGTCCAACCTTGAAATAATACCTTAAAAGATAAAATTATGAAAAAGTTTAAGAAATATTTATAAATTACATTACAATAAATATATTTATATATTAAATATATCTAAAAAATTTATATATGTAATGTCGGGTTGGTTTGGTTTCAGTTTGACTTTCTTAGTTAAAACAAGACCAAACCAAATATTATCGGGTATTTTTCTCCAACACCAAACCAAATCAACCCAAACCATAATAGAGTTTTTTTTCTCGGTTTGACTCGAATTATCGAGTTGGCACGGTTTGTCGATTTTCTTTGTACACTCTACCAGTCATATATTTTTCAACGCAAAATTTGACGCTTCACACAGAAATTTACCGTCCAGTAATACTAGTGAAAGTCTTCCACACACTAAATATGGATTTAGTTCACTGTTTCCCTTCCCTATTTTCCTTCCCAATCTCCCAACTTAATAGAAATTAAGGTTTCTTTACCCAAATAGCTAACCGAATTCAACTTTTTCTTGCCGGTATACACAGAATATATACTGATTATACACATATTGTACATATATTATATATATATATATATATATATATATATATATATATATATTTCTTCTAAGATATCTGTCTTCATTGACCTCGAGGTCGCCTTAGCACTTCATTGTTCTCTTCGTTTGTTCTTCATTGTTTGGCTCAAGATTAGTAGTATAAAGCCTTACTTATCTATATCTTTTCTTGTTATCCCCTTTCCGACGATCCTCGATGAGCTAGAGATAGGATCGAGGCTCAGCTTCGAGATACCCACTGGCTTGCTTTGCGCCCGAAAAACGTCCCCTTACTGGTTCGATTACCGCTTTGATTAACATGATCTCTACCATTTTACTTCATGTTTTAGCACTAACCATCGTCGCAAACTAGCTCAGAAATAGATCACGTATTTTTAGAATCTCATTTGATCTAATTGTTGTTACCATTTTCACGGTAAACAGAAACTAAAGGAGAAAAATTGGAGGGAAAATGAAAAGCTTAAAAAAGTTCATTTTTTACTAAGGGACTTTGAGCACGTTTGGATTAGCTGATAAGCATTAGGTGTTGAAAAGTACTTTTAAGTGCTGAAGCTGATTTAATAAATAAGCAGTTACAAGTGTTGAAATTGATAATAAGTTGCTGCAGTATTTGATAAAAAAGTATCATAAGCTCTTTTCGTGTTAAAATTACTTAAATAATCTTAGAACTGTTTACACTTAGGGTGTAATTTCTCCAAAATTTTAGATTATAGATCGATTCAAGTACAAAATATTCTATTTTTCATTTTATTTTAAAAATAATTGTGCTTAGATACGATAATTTTTATGATAAATATAATTTATTTTATAATAAGCATATAATCATAAGTTATAATAATTAATAGATTGACAAAAGTTTCTCAGTAAAAAATAAACCTAAATATGATAAAATATTTGAAGAGAAATAAACACTGTCTTCATCACCAGAACACTTAGAAAGCAATACGCCAAAAATTTAATATGTCCTCGTTTATTACATACAGTTCAAAGATTAGTACATAATCACATAAATACAAATATGCAAAGGAATAGAGAATTTGCTTATCTTAAATAGTCAATGAGAATTGTAGACTTGAAGAGGGCGGGTTGAAATAATGCTTGAGGCAGTGAGTATCGATGTAAGAGTTTTGTTCCAAAAAAAGAATATTTTAAGGATAAAATAGTAAAAATCTTGGTCAAACTTAAAGTATTTATAAGCTAAAACTTCATAAGCTGGGGGTGGCCAGCTTATGCCTTTTGGCTTATGTTTTACTAGAGCTGTCAATATGGGTGGGGCCGGGCTAGCCCAGCCCAGCCCACGCGGCTTTAGCAATTAATGGGTTGGGCTGGACTAGCCCATCATTTTTATAGGTCCTATAATGGTTAGACCATCTCAACCCTATGTGGGCTGCGGGCCCCCCACGGGCTGGCGCATTATTTTTAAAAATATAATTTTATATAATTTTTTAAGTTCTAACCTAAAAAAAAGATAAATATTTAAAAGTTAAAAAAATCTTATTGGAAAATTTTTACAAAAATTAATAATTTAGTTATAATGCTCCAATATATCACAATAAATGCTAAAAAGGTCAAATGCAAGAGTATATTTCATTCACTAAAAGTCAAAACTCAAAACAAACGTCAATGACGCTTATAGAATATCCAAAAGATCCTCTTCATAAAACATATTTGAATCCGCTTGTGAGAAGGTTGTCTTAACATCTTCACTTTCATCTACATCTACAACTCCTATGCAATATTAATTAGTTAAATATTAAGAATAATTAAATTTTTAAAACTAATTAATATTTTAAGACTTTTATCTTTTAATATGACGAGCTTAATAAACTTTAAGGTTGTGATACTCTTCTTGTTATTTTTTGTCATATACATTTTATATTCTATATATTTTAAATACTTATTTTTATGAGGCCCATGGGTCGGCCCAGTCCAGCCCCAGTCAAGCCTCACGAGCCACGGGCTTACTCCAGCCGGGCTAAAAGCCTCGTTTTTAAATGAGCTCAAAAAATTCTAGCCAGCTTGCTAAATCACGGGCTGGGCAGGGCTGGCCCCGGGCCAAGCCCATATTGACGGCTCTATTTTTGACTTATAAGCACTTGGCTTATAAGCACTTTTAACTTTATCAAACGTGTAGATAAGCCGAAGTTTATAAGCTAGTTTGACCAGTTTATAAGCTTACCAAACACCCTCTTTATCCCTTGAAAAATGAAAAGAAAATCCTTGTGCTTATATATAGAAAAAGATTTCTTATAGTTTTTAAAGAGTTGAGAAGAGAACACCTTGTGTCGTTGGCAAATTCCTGGTTATGTAATTTTCCTTTTTCCCGACTGTTGTTTCAGAATATGAAATTCACGACCAACTTAATTTCTGCCAAACAATACTTTTTTCATAAACATGCATCTTTGCACCTGATGACACCTAAATTTGTTGGTTATAAATATAGAAGATTAGCCTCATTTTTTAGACAACGAATTTTTTTTTTTTTTTTTTTTGTTCATCTAACATATTTCCTGGTTTTCTGATCGTGAACACAGTTAGGTTAACAAATACTTATCCACATCGAGTAATTACGTGTTAATATCTATATAACATGTTATATTTATTGTATTGGTGTAAATACCCGACGTAAGTGTTTTTACAATAATTTTGGGTGGAAGAAGAATATCCAGTGTTTCAAGGAAAAGTTTAGCAATGATTAGTCCTAACTTAAGAGAAATAATATGATAGTCTTGTGGAATTAAAAATTTGAATAAGAAGGAAGTCTTTCGGCTCAATGTCCTTAATTACCTTTCCACGTTCCTTTAGACCAGGTGGTATTGGTGCTCCTAATCATGACACTACGCATAAGCTTGGTTTTGTTGCATCCTTTAAATCTTGCTTCAACTTAAATTAACATGTTTGTTTCTTTTAAAAATAATACTCATAAGCCAAATTTCTATATTATAATTGTAAACTTCGTTTATTCACCCCCCAAAAAAAACAATATGATATTAGATCATCTTTTTATCTAGTCAATTTGGATTAGAAGTGGTCATATAAAATAGGGTAAGTTACACATTTAGTCGTTCGATCAAAAATAATTATTATATCCTCTAGCAAATATACATATATAATACATTAATTACATCTAATATATCCGTTTGCCAGCTATTATTTTTTGGAGCAGTTATATAGTATAATTTTTCCTACAAAATAAAATGACAAATATAACAACACTGATTAAAGTGGAAAGTGAAAAATCTAAAACTCAATTGCTATATATATATATATATATATATATATATATATATATATATATTATATATATATATATATATATATATATATATATATATTATATATATATATATATATATATATATATATTAAACAATAAAGTATTTATTTTTTTGATTTCCCTTTGATATTTGTTATTGGATCCTAAATATTCGTCGTTTTGACAAACTAAATTCATTTTAAAATACTTAACGTTTTAGAAATTAAAAAGTTATTTAATACTTCTAACTTATAAAAATCTATTCTTATTGTCACAATAATTGGAGTATTAATTAAATGAGATGAACTTAGAGATAAATGATAGTTTTAGCAAATAATCTCATAATTAGAGTTGTTATTATATGTCTTTTTTAAAGCACCTATGATTCTAATCCGTTCGTTACTAAATATCTAAACCACCTATATGTTAGTTAGATCCTTTTGTATTACCTCATTCTTTCTTCTTGTTTTGCTTTTGCGTTTCAGTTTATGATACTAATCCATTCGTTATACTTAACCAACCACATGATCAGACGAAATATGTAAACCACCTATATGTTAGTTATATCCTTTTGTATACCTAAAAAGATTGACATGGTATGTATACCTACAAAAAGTTATATCCTTTTAGAATTTTAGATATAATACAGTGTTAATTATCTTTAAAGAATGCTTCCACACCACTAGTTTAATTTGCTTTTGTCTAATCAAAAGGCAAAGGGAATCAAACATCCCATGAGAGTCTCAAAAGTTGCCTATATCTATAAAAGGCCAGAGGTTTGTTGAATTATATGTAAATCTCAAAGCTACTGAGGAAAAATGAGGATAATTGGGAAAGGGAATTGGAAAAAAACAAGAAGCAAAAGTGTTAGGCTTGGGAAAGAGTACAATCATAGAGAATCATCATGTGCTTCTTCTTGTTCATCGCCAAGGTGGCTAGCTTTTTGGAGGAGACTTAAAATGCACAAGAAAAAAAGCTTCAATAATAATAGCAGTAGTTGTTCTTCTTCTGGTTGTGTATATGATGCAGAAACATATATGCAGAATTTTGATGAAGGGACAGAAAAAGTAGAGCCTGATAATCTTTGTAGGTCATTTTCAGCTAGATATGCTCATCCCTCTAGAATGTCTCGTAGGAAAGAATTTATGGGTCATACTTTGGTCCATTAATAAACAATATGTTTGATTTCTTGATAATTGTGAATTGGAAGTTTGATACAGATTAAGCTTTTGTTGTTGTAAATAAAGACTTGTGTGTTTTCTCTTGGTTTAATTCAAGCAAATTGCTCTTCATAAATAACAAAGATTTCAGTTTGTAGAGTCAGGATTTCTTCTGTCTAATGAGATTTCCAGGAGGATATATGACCTAATACTACCCCTCCCTTCAAGTCTCATGAGAATGGCTTCGTGTATCCACGTCTTTCTTCCTGCTACATTAATGGATTATAGGGTCGGTGTATCTACAAACTTTCTCAATGGAGCAATAACAAATCTAAACATAAACATGTGGGGCTCATAATTCAGAACATATATTCTCAAATTTGACTGATTGAATGATCATAAGGAAAATATTGAGTATACATCACTGTTAATTCTTTCATCAATTTTGGTATAAGTTTATTCTGCAGCTGGCTTATTGGTAGCATGCTTGCATGCAACACCCTGGTTTGGATTCTTCAACTCATCTCCAGCTACCAGAAAGAATGCCGTGTGCCTGAAAAGCAGATGAACGTAATTTTTACAAATGCTTATTATCTGCAAAAATAGACTTACTAAGGGAAGATCAATGAGATTAGCTTGTACCTGAAAAAGTTCATCATTTTAATTTTGGAATCTTCATCAATGTCTGTAACACTGTCTAGTGCTTGTTGCATATGGTGTAACCATCTTTCTGCAGCCTTATGAGTGACTGGAAATGGGCGGTGGCGACCAATCAATGCTGGATGGCCTGCACAAAGTCCAAGTGTGAAAGGTCCTTACAGTTACTCAAACTACATGAAGCACAACTCATATAAGTGAAATTATACCCACCGGAAATGTATTATAGAGGAGAAAATATTCTACTTCCAACTAACTTGTCTCCAATCATCCAAAGTAAGTCTTAGAACCATCCATATTTGACATCACTTTCCCGTATCGTCTCAAGGTAGGAAGAAACTTAATCTGGAGAATTAATTAGCCGTTCAACCTGAAATATCTATCAGCCGAACTAGAATGAACACTAAGCAGTTGGAGGTTGATTTGTTGATATACACCCAATCTGTCCCAAGGAGAATGCTTAATTTCAACAAAGTCCAATAGCGACATAGCTTACAGGTTTAATCTGTCTCCTCCATGTACACCCCAAAAAGAAGTAAAATATAGGAGTCACATCTCAGTCCCAAGAAGCTTTTCCATTTTTGATATTTTATCAATTTTTAAAGTAGTTCACTTTTCTCGTGTTTACGAAAGTCAAACATTTGTTAAGCAGGAGAAGAGTTTTCCGGTTTTGGCAGATGCAGAAAAGTGGAATAATCCATTCAAACCCAAATGACACAATGCTGACCAAAACTTTCAACCAATGAATAAGCCTATCACAGTGGCAGAGGAGATCTTTTAGGCATAAAAGATTAATCGTACTAATCTAGCAAATCTCTCCAAAGCCACTATCTTGGAGATAGAAGGCAGTGTGGTAATGACTGATTGGGTAAACAGTTGATTTGCAGTAGAAAACTTGTTTTATTCCAAAGAGTGATAGCCAATGTTTTTTTTCTTTTAATCTAAGACAACAAGAATGAGAAAACTAGTAGAGATGACAATCAAAGCTAGTTACTATCCTCCAGCTAATAAAGACAATTGGGACATGAGTGAGAAGTGTCCTTGGTTAGCAGCAAGAATCACGATACTGTATAAAAGAGGGAGAAACTAGTTGTGTGTTATATGACTCAAGAACCTGACCTCATTATTTCTACAGTAGTTGAAGGCGAAATTGTAGGAGAACATTCTGTTGGAGCTTTAAGAGCAAAGCACAATTAAAGTTCACTTTTTAGTGAAGAAAGGGGTAGATGAATACAAAAATTAATTGCAAACAGCAAAAAGAGTCACGTGGAGGAAGAAATTTAAAAAACAAAATGCAATCAAGCGAACATGAAGTGAAAACCACATCCATCTAGTTCAAAAGCCATTTTAAAAATTGTTGGTTCTTATGGAAAGATGCAAATTTTAATTTTTAACTCGTATTTATACTAAGTTTTTATTTCCTATCCTACTCACTAACACATTCATCTATAACTTTCTACTAGAATTTTTTTTTATATATCGCTATGCAAACTATATTTACTGCTTATTTTCGTCCGGAGTCACGTTTTAGCATCTTGGTGTTTGTAGCAAAGTGCTGCCTAAGCGAGACGAAGTGCCAACCTGAGCTTTATTAGGCCAAACCCTCCTTAAATATTTTTCCATGTTTCCAACAAACAAGATTTCATCTGCTTCTACCGATTCAAAGAATAGCTAAACAACATATAGGTACGTGATTGACTCAACAGGCACGAGATTGACTCAACAGGCACGAAATTGACTCAACAGGCACGGGATTGACGTATCAGTTACGAAATTAACTCATCAGTTATGGAATTAACTCATCAGTTATGAAATTAACTCATCAGTTATGAAATTCCAGCATTTACACAGCTGTTACAAGTCTTCCAAAAGGAATGGATGGATTGAGTAAATGCTCATAATAGACCCATAATTCAAGGAGAATAGTAACTTAGATTTAGCCCTATAAATAGACATATTTTTTTACCACCATGAGGGAAATCTAATTTTCTTCTCTACAATTATATACATTGTAATTCATAGCATCTTACTCTCAAGTTAGCCATAGTTCGGCCCTTCAAGCTCTGTTCGGCTCATTATCCTATCAAAGATCATTCAATAAGAATTCTTTCTTCTCTGCTTTATTTTTATTATATTATCCGTCATTGGATTTATTTTTAACTTCTCTATCATGTTGCATTAGCAAAAAAATATATCTTTTAGATTGAATCGGTTGCTTGTGGCCCGTCATATGAAATTATTGTTTTGACCTTGAAAACTATTTTTTGGATTAAACAGTTATGACTCGACAACAACGTATAGATACTTGTCACCTCACCTATACGTTTTACTCAACATTCAAACACGTAACAATAAGCAAATAATACCCAATCCCTCAAACTAAGGTTAGCCATGACACTTACCTCGCTCCTTCAGCCAAACTCAAGGCTCAAACACTGTTTTTCCCTTCACATAAGCCTTCAGACCAATAGGATATAGCAAATTATCAACCAAACAATTCAATTTAAGCCTTAGGAACTACCCATGATAGCAAGGAATTCAATTTAGGCCATTTCTTAAAATTCAACAAAAGTCAACACCCGGTCCCGCTTGGTCCAAACCCGAAATTCAGACCAAAACATGTTTACCCTTTCACCCACAAGCCCGGATATACAATTGGTTTTGGAATCCGACCTCAATTTGAAGTTTAAATCCCCAAATTTTAAAATTTCGACTTTCTACCCAAAAATCCTCAATTCCACCATGAAAACCTAGATTCTAGGATGAAATCATGTTAAAAGAAGTGAAAGATTGAAAGAAATGAATTAAGAATCACTTACCTACGATTTGGGAAGAAATGGTCTTTGAAAAATCGCCTCTTGAGGTTTAGGTTTTGAAAAATGGGATAATGATGAAAAATCCCGTCCAAAATTGTTTTTGAACAGTTACAGGTATAGCATTTCTTAAGTCCAAATCACTCCGTAACCTACCCGAAACTCATCCGAGCCCTCAAGGCTCCAAACCAAACATGCACACATGTCTTAAAACATCATACGAACTTGCTTTTGCGATCAAATCTCCAAAATAACATCTAAAACTACGGATTTAATACCAAAACACATGAAATTTTTAAGAACACTTTAAAAAAAATCACAACCGGACACTGGAATCACATCAAATCAACTCTGATTTTTACCAAACTTCACAAACATAATTTAAATATTATATTAAACCTGTACCGGGCTTACGCGCAGGTCCCATATTTCAATACAGATCAACCGGGACTGTCAAATTGCGGGACTTGGTCCGTTTACACAAAACATTGACCGAAGTCAACTAAATCAGCTTTTAAAGACAAAAATTATTATTATTCTCAAATTTCCTCATAAAGGCTTTCCGGAAACGCGTCCGGACTGTGCACGCAAATAGAAGAGAAATAAAATGAGGTTTTGAAGACCTCGGAACATCGGATTGGTTCTAAAACGCAAGATGACCTTTTGGGTCATCACAGTTTGAACGGAATTCAGCCCTCGAGTCTGAATACCCTCGAACTGATTGATGCAAGAACAGTTAAAAATAAAATAAGCTGATGAACAAGAATGTGAGCCAGAAAAGTGTTGTATTACTTTGATACGCGTGGATGTAAGATAGTTACAAAATGATTAGGACCTTATTTATATAGTAAATGAATCCTATCTATGGTACAATTCTACTTATGGAAGTAAATCCCATGATTAACTAAACAACCGCCCTTGATTTGATCTGTTCCGAGATTTACGCCATAATTTTCGACCAGTTGCGAATATATCGCCTTTATGTTATTGTGCTTTGCTCGATGTCTATCTTATTTGTTCTTGATCGCTACTGGCCTCGATCTCGACAGGCACCTCGATCCTCGAATTTGGTACCTTAACCTCGTGCTTTGGTCTGATCCATTGCGGGACCTACCTTTGATGCAATTCCCTAACCTTGACCAAATAATAAAATCGGATAGGCACGATTTAACTGTATACAAGAATCCTTTGCTCGTGTAACTAAAAATCTCTATTAAATTTTATTATGATAAAAAATTTAAACTAATGGAACCTGCAACTATGATAGTGGCCCTTTGGAAGTCAGAGCCTGTGCAATACCAAGTTAAATTGTAATGTACTTGTCATTTTACTATCATCAATAAAAGTGATAACAATAACAATTGTTTTGATGATAGTTAAATGATTGACTAATCCATAGTTTAAGACTTTAAGAGGACCTTAAAGGGTCAATTTGCAGTTTAATCTAGTACCAAGAATATAAAACCAAATTCTACCAATTAGGTTTCAACTATGGCAAATTGCTTACCTTTTTCATGATAATATAGAATGTTAAGATTATGCAACATTGACAATGACCGTGTCTAAGAAAATTCAATATTAAAATATATTGCAATCCGACGATTTAACTATTGCTATTTGGTTATTCTATTTTACGAGATATCCAACAAAATCGAAAGAATAAATTATTTTATTTTTATATTTTCATTTTTGTAAGTTTAGTTTATAGTTAATAAAATAAGCTTCAATATTAAATTTAATTACCGTCTATAGAGATATAATATAAGTTTGGTGAAACTGTCCTCGAATTTTTCTTTTAAAATAATACGCGTTTTGATTAATAAAAATGTTGGAGTAAGAACAACTCCTCTTTCGACTTTATCTTTGTTTTTCTTTGGGAATAACTATGTCGTTGCGGCAAGGGTCATAGATAGAATTATTTAATTTATTAATCCAGGACTCACGTGAAGAAAAGAAAGGACAACATTTGGATGAGCGCAATAAAAAAGGTTTATTTGGTGAAAAGAAATAAAAAGATTATTTTTCAGATTATAAAACATTAGTATTCGCCGAAGCGTATTCAAAATTTAAACTTTATGGGTTCAACCTTTAAATTTTTTTAGCATTGAATATATTTTTAAAGCTATGGATTTAAATTACTATTTGTTGTAATTTTAATAAATTTTACACATAAATTTATGCTCCTTGCGCATCGAAAATTATTAGTTCAGTTGAACCCGTCTGTTTAACCAAAAAATGGGATTTCAGTCAAAGCTAGAATTTAGAAGAACTCGGGTTACTGATAATCAAGAAAAGGAATAAAAGAAAATAATTCTGAGTAGCAATATGATAATCAAGAAAAACGAATGATACCAATATATATTTCAATAGTATTCCGTGTCCCACAACTCATTACATATCTCCTTTTTATAGGTTCCTTTGAAAATGTACGTTATGCCTAAATCATAATGAGGATATTATGAGTAATTAAAGATATTTAATACTACATTACACAATCATTACATTAAATGTATATATTCCTTAACGGACTCAGCATTTAATATTCATTAAATGCCGTATCTGTACTCCTTTCAATAGCCAGATTCATTCTTTCTGATGCGCGGATATAAGTAGACTTAAATAGGTACGGGCATCGTGCTTCTTGTCCCGTGCATCTTCCTCTTTACTTGCTCGTGTTTGTTTTGTAATTCCTGAATCATGACTAATTGTAATTTATTAATCAACCCACGCATCATGACACATCACCATATATATATAAAATTTTCCTCAATACAGATAGTCCCCCCACTTTCCATTTATTCATCAGTTTGAATATTTGGGAAGTGGAATTCATTAAAGGAGAATCTTTGTCACAATTAATGCTCTCACAGAGTTGACGCTTCAATTGTCACTTCCATTTAATGCATTAGACATGTGTCATCATCTTATTGGTTCCAAAGTTTCGCAGCACTTTCTCAGGCTTTCTTTTCGGCTTCCCTGTTCACGAAGTGTCAGCTATCATTATTATGGTTTTTCCATCATCGTACTTTTTCGCTTCACTTCAATCTTCTTCGTCATGGCTTCACCAAACCCTAACCCTAGGAGAATCCCCATTTTAGATAACTTCCCCAATGCTCCGATTAGACACAGAAGAGGGGGTAGACTCCGTAACTTAGGATCTGCTCGCGGTGGCAACACATCCACTCCTTCTTCTAGCTCTGGCCCTTCTTCTAGGACTAGAGGTTCACTTTCTTAGAGGGCTTCTTCTAGGAACAAAGAATCCTCTGAGCCTCTTCGTGAGCCTCTAGTTGAAGAAATAGTCCCTACATAAATTTCTTTTTATCATGATAGAGAGTCTCTTAGGACCCAAGTTGCCTCTTTAGATCGTGTTGATGCTTTCCCCACTCAAATCATAGATATTTTAACTCTCATAGTTCGTAAGGATTGTCATTGGAGTGACGATTGTGAGCACGTAATTTTTACCCCAAGTAAAGAATTCCAAAATTAAAATAAATAAGAAGCAACCGCAAGATTTGGGAAGGGCTGCCATTTTTTGACATGGAGTCATCTTCTTCAAAGATACAATAATACACGGATATACAATGCAATATAGGAGCCGCTATAGATTTTTTTAGAGAAGACTGTTCATCTTCTTCATTAGGAAGAAAACGTAAAACCTTAACGACTAGCCCTCCGTCGACACATACCACCCCCGTGCCGTCCAGCAGCGACCAGCATACGATAAACCAGTCAATTTCATTGCCAGCTCCATTTCCGTCGACCGCCTGAACCAGCAACTTCCCATTCCGTCGACCAACAGATTTCTGCCGCCAAATGACCAAAACTCTGTCGCCGGAACCTTATAACTTCTACACGAACCAGCTCGTCGCTCAGCGACCTCACATCAATGACACTCACACACGCACAACAATCCTTCTTCCTCGCTTGAAAAACAGAAAAAATGAGCAGGGAATGGAAA
>MU670254.1:20096-34356 GCA_026770625.1 Nicotiana glauca | reverse complement strand
AATTAAAGATTATTGGTTTAATACCGGTTTTATATATATATATATATATATATATATATATTTGTGAATTAATTATTATTGGTTTAATACCGGTAATATAAATATTGTTGATTGAAGATTATTGGTTTAAATATATTATGTATTGTCTTTATAAATAAATAAAAGAATGATATTAAAATGGGATCGTGTGGCACGCCGACCATTTATATATTATGAAATGGTATCGTATGGCACGCCGACCATTTATATATTATGAAATGGTATCGTATGGCACGCCGACCACTTATATATTATGAAATGGGATCATGTGGCACGCCGACCACTTATATATTATGAAATGGGATCAGGTTGCACGCCTGCAACAAGATGAGTTAAACTTGAAAGTAATTTTTATTCCGTTACTCATTTATTTCGGATATTATATTTTGTTGCTACCCAGAGCATGTTTCCCCTTCCTAAATATTAGATATTGTTTCTTGCCATTTTGTTGTATATATATATATATATATATTGAACTGTACAGGTTTATGTGGGTGTCTGGTCCTAGCCTTGTCACTACTTCGCGGGGATAGGCCAGACACTTACCAGCACATGGGGTCGGTTGTGCTGATGCTACACTCTGCGCTCTTTTGCGCAGATACAGGTTTCGGACAGCAGCAGCAGTAGTGCGAGTGTTGGTATTCCGACTACCGAGACATCGGGGTAGCCTTGCAGGCGTCCGCAGGACCCTTTGTCTCTTCTATCTTTACTTTTCAGTCTGTTATCTCATGTATTCGAGACCGACAATTTTATATTTCTTTCAGACGGTTATGTGTAGTATTCTTAGAAGTTCGTAAGTATTGTGACACCAGTTCTTGGGTAGTGAATTATGTTTGGATTTTCGGTATCGCATCTAGTAACATTTACTAAGTCTTCCACTAATTTAATTTATTCCGCTGTAATCATATTAACATTGCTAAATATTTTAAAATGAGAGTTGTAAAAATGGATATATAAATAAGAGTTGGCTTGCCGAGCTTCCATTAGTAGGTGCCATCACGACTCTCGATGGTGAAAAATCCGGGTCGTGACACTTATGTAATAGCACGCATATTGTATATAGAAGTTTTAACAATAATGTCATATATGAAAAAAATATGGCACTACTCAATGTGCTTCTAAGTATATTCTTATCCCCCAATTCAACTTTCGCGTTTCAAAACTAAGGAATATCCTTTTAACTTTGTGTGAAAATAATTTTTAGTATGTTTATATCTTGTAAATATAATAAATAAAGCACAAGAACAAACATTCTAAATATTGGATATATTTACCGCAATATATTTTCTTGCACAAACAACTGTATGTGCACTTTCAAGAGGGATATTAAGATTGACAGCAAGAGTTCTGGTTAAGGTAGAGCAATCAAAGCATTAGGAGGAAACATACACAAAAAAATATTATCCACAAAGAAGTATTCGTTAAGATACCATCAAATTAAATATTTTTAAACTATAATACATAATTATTTAACTAACATGATAAAATTGATCATTTGTGTATGTTTTGGTGACGTCCTTTTATTTTAAATCCATGTATTATGCTAATTTAATAATATTTTTTGGCATTTAGGTGGTTGTTATATTATTATACATAAAAAATTTCTTATTAATTAAATTTTATTATTTTTCATATAAATAAATATTTAAACCATCACGTGCCATTATTAACGTGCAACGCACGTTCATAGATACGAGTGTATATATATATATATATATATATATATATATATATATATATCCATATTTTTTTGAAGTCTCCTGGGGTCGGTGACCCCCTGCCCACAATGGTGGTCTGCAGTGTAGGAAGGGGTGTTGACACCCCTTCGTAGGAAAAATACATTATGTAGATAAGTAAAAAAATAAATTATATGTATATATATATTATGTATTGACTTCCCTTAATTTTCTGATATGTTTACTTTTATATATTTTGATACCTCTTAATAAAAATTGTGGCTCCGCCACTAATGATCTGCCTCTAATGATGATGCTGTGAGTTGAGCTTAAAAAAAAAGTAAAAATTTATATATTTGACTCTAATTTATTTGCAACTAAGACGTAATTATTGTCCTGGTTGTAAGAAAAGTTACGAAGTGTAAAAATACTTTTGAAGCATTAGACGAAAATAAAATTAATAAGAAACTATGGGCGATTGCGTACGCAAGTTTGTGGGGGCTGCCGGCGGGGTTGGAGTAAAAGGTTCAAATGACAATTTTAGTAAATAAGAGTTAAATGAAGAGCAATTTATAGTGGGCCCAGAATACCGCGTTTGGTTGACACTCGTTGGTTCCGGGAAGGTGGAACCAAACAGTCGTTACGCTACACATTTCCATATTGCGTTTTAAGCATTAATTCTACAAAATTTATCATTCTTTCACATATGTCATTGTCTACGAGTCGAGTTGTGTGGGAATGCAGCGTAAATCGGCGATAATTTCCTTTTAAGGCGAAATACGAGCGAAAAATCAATAGTAAACAAGCGTCGCGAGAGAATAATAAAAATGACTTTGAAAAGGGGAAGGGGAATAAAATTATTATTTAATTATCCATTAATACTCCATTCGCTCAATAATATAACCTTTTTATTTTCGTCCAAAATAGGTAATTTTTTTATATAATCAAGAATGAATTAACTTTGTTTCCAAAATTTGCCTTTCATTACATATTTCAATATGTCAAGTTAATAATATGCAAATTTTAACTAAGTGTAATTTAGTCAAAATATATTTTTTAGGAGTTAATATTTTCTTAAAGGGTGTGACTGTAACAACAAATTTTTGCGTCGAGAAAATTAAATAATCAAGACTGGAAAATTGCGTGAGAAATGTAGTATTTGATTTCAATAAATGAAAGTGTTACAATCTCTGTGGTATTCCTCCGATTCTTCAAGAATGTAAAGTATATTGATGAACTTGATTTTGATTTGATTCAAGGGCTTGTAAAGCTTGATCTTGAATCTCCTCCTTGAACTTGAATTTGTGTTTGATCACGAACAAGTAATTTGATCTTGAACGCCATGGTATTTGATTTGGCTTCGTTCTTAATCTTGAACTTGAACTTGTAGCTTGATTACTTGAACTTGTAGCTTGTAGAGAAATCTGCGGTGTTTGATCCACGAGCTCTCTGCTTGCTTCTTGTTATCACTTTTGGTGTCTTCTAGCTTTATGAATACCTCTATTTATAGTTGTAGGGAGTGGTGTGGCTCTGCAATTTGATTGGTCCATTTGAACTGACCAATACCATCCAGACACTTGGTATGATTTAATTGGCTCATTTATTTGTCTTGGATTGCCATATCACTTGACACATGGCACAATCTCATTGGCTCATTTATTTATCTTGGATTGCCACGTCGCTTGGCATGTGTCTTGATTTTATTGGCTCGTTCTTTTGACTTGGATTGCCACATCACTTGACACGTGGCATGAGTCTAGGCTTTAAGACGGGCTAATAACCATTTGGACCTTGGGTTAATGGAATGGGCTTAACATTTAATTTGTAGTCTAATTAAATGGACTAGCCCAACACATATATAATTAACCCAATTTATTAGCCACAATATTTATTTGGACTAATATCTTGAATTTTATATGGTCTAAATTATTTTATGGATTTAAATCCAATAAAATTTAAATGCTTACAAATGCCCCCTACTTCAAGACTTGTAAAGTCTTTTGACTTTTCAAGACTAGGCTTGAAGTATTCATATCAGTACACTTGAACTGGTGTTGACTTAAATGATATGAAATGTTAAAGTATTCGAACTTTAAATTTCAAAATAACATGCCTCCATCACATGGAATGTAAAAGCTATTAAATTTCAATTCCCAAAATTACTACTGCCCACTGTTATGTGGGTTTCCATTTTGAAGGACTTCAAAATCAATAGCTTTACCATATTATACTTCAAGGAATTGGTTGTTGACATAAGCAACAGTTCTAATATATGTTGTTGCATGCTCACGTGATTTAATGAAATCACAATAACTTTTCCCATTAGGAATAGAAGACTTTAACCGCCTAGGACTTCTCCTTTCCAACCAGATTAAGGTATCCAATTCTTCTCGGACTCTACCAATTAGCAATCCCACATCGTTATTCGTCATCTTAAGAGCCGCATCACTTAACCTATAAATAGGTCATGCCTTTCATTCAGTTGCCATCAATTGTTGTGTTTGCGATCCACATCGAGTCTACCTTTCACGATTCAGAAGCTTTTAACGCAAAGGTATTCTTTTTTTTCTTGTGCTTTCTTCTTTGTTCCGCGCTTCTCCTTTTTAAAAAAAAATTAGCATAATAGGTATATGCCAAATTTTTCTTAGTCCCTTTTTATGACATGTAATACTTTATTTCTCTACCTTTCTTCACTTTATATACATTAAGTGGGAGAGCCTCACAAACTTTTTGTTTAAAGATTTGGGTTTATTTTATTTGAGGCAAAGATCCTTACTTCGTCTGAGCTAAAGGCTTCATTTTATTCGAAGCCAAGACCATTGCACCGTCTAAGTTAATGACTTCATCTTATTTGAAGATTTAACTTCATTTTATCTGAGGCATAGACCATCACACCGTCTGGACCAAAGATTTATTTTGTCTGAAGCGAAGACCATTACACCGTCTAAGCTAATGACTTCATTTTGTTTGAAGATTTACTTCATTTTATCTGAGGCATAGACCATCACACCGTCTGGGCCAAATATTTATTTTGTCTGAAGTGAAGACCATTACACCGTCTAAGCTCATGACTTCATCTTGTTTGAAGATTTAACTTTATTTTATTTGAGGCATATGCTATCACACCGTCTGGGCCAAAGATTTATTTTGTCTGAAGCGAAGACCATTACACTGTCTAAGCTAATGACTTCATTTTATTTGAAGATTTAACTTCGTTTTATCTGAGGCATACTCCATTACACCGTCTGTGCCAAAGATTTATTTTGTCTGAAGCGAAGGCCATTACACCGTCTAAGCTAATGACTTTATCTTGTTTGAAGATTTAACTTCATTTTATCTGAGACATAGACCATTACACCATCTAAGCCAAAGACTTGAGTTTATTTGAAAACTTGACTTTCTTTATCTATGGCAAAGACCATTACAATGTCTAAGCCAAAGATTTTACTTTTATCCGAGGCAAAGATCATTACACCGTCTGAACCAAAGATTATTTTGTCTAAAGCGAAGATCATTACACCATCTGAACTAAAGACTTCATTTTATTTGAAGCGAAGACCATTACACCATCTAAGCTGAAGACTCTATTTTGTTTGAAGATTTGACTTCACTTTATCTGAGTCGTAGACCATTACACCGTCTAAGCCAAAGACTTCATTTTGTTTGAAAATTTGACTTTCTTTATCTATGGCAAAGACCATTACGTCATCCAAGCCAAAGACTTTACTTTTTATCTGAGGCAAATACCATTACACTGTCAGAGCCAAAGATTTATTTTGCAAAGGCGAAGACAACCATCCAAGCTGAAGACTTTACTCTGTCCGAGGCTAGGACCATTACACCGTCTAAGCTGAAGAGTATACTTTGTCCAAGGCGAAGACAACCCTCTAGGCTGAAGACTTTACTTTGTCCGAGGATAATACGATTACACCGTCTAAGCTGAAGACTATATTTTGCCCAAGACAAAGACCAGCAAAGTCCATTATATAGTCTAACTTGAAGATTTTACTTCACCACCAAAAGATTTGACCTTTTGGCGCAAAGGAATGAAAACTCGTCCTCATTTCGAGATACATGAATCAAAGATTGTATGAAGCATGATTTATTTTTTTTCAAAAAGTTTACCACCAAGAATATCTCTTCAACTTCAATCTTCACAGGTAATTTTATGATCTCCTTTATATAGATATGTTTCTCCTCCTCTATTTTTTGCAGGTGGAAGAAGAAATCAATTCCAAAGATACTACTTTAGTAAAGATAATCTCACAATCGAAGAATCTTTTTTTTTCTTTTTACATTTCAACTTGAAGACATGGCAGACTTGAAGGCTTCTATTTGAAGACTTGACAGATTTGAAGACTTCGACTTGAAGACTTAGTGGATTTGAAGACTTTAACTTGATGATTCAACTTGAAGGTTAAAGTATAAGAGTTAAACTTGAAGATGTAGCCATTTTGAAGAATTCAACTTGAAGACGTGGTGGACTTGGAAAGTTGAAGACTTAGCAAACTAGAAGAATTTTAACTCAACTTCAACTTGAGGATTTATCATGCAGAGACTTCAAACCAATGATATAGAACTTGTAGCTTGTAGAGAAATCTATGGTGTTTGATCCACGAGCTCTCTGCTTGCTTCTTGTTATCACTTCTGGTGTCTTCTAGCTTTATGAAGACCTCTATTTATAGTTGTAGGGAGTGGTGTGGCTCTGCGATTTGATTGGTCCATTTGAACTGATCAATACCATCCAGACACTTGGCATGATTTAATTGGCTCATTTATTTATCTTGGATTGCCATATCACTTGACACATGGCACAATCTCATTGGCTCATTTATTTGTCTTGGATCGCCACGTCGCTTGGCATGTGTCTTTATTTTATTGGCTCGTTCTTTTGACTTGGATTGCCACATCATTTGACACGTGGCATGAGGCTGGGCTTTAAGACGGGCTCATAGCCATTTGGACCTTGGGCTAATGGAGTGGGCTTAACATTTAATTTGTTGTCTAATTAAATGAACTAGCCCAACACATATATAATTAACCCTATTTATTAGCCACAATATTTGTTTGGACTAATATTTTGAATTTTATATGGTCTAAATTATTTTATGGATTTAAATTTAATAAAATTTAAATGCTTACAGTGACAAAGACCAAAATATCTTAATATGGACTAGAAAGAGTAATGTTAAGCAAATAGAGTTGCATATTTTTTTTTTTTTTTGGGATAAGTAGTAGAGTTTTTTTTTTTTTTTTTGATCTTTTTTTTATAAAAAATTGATCATTTTTTGATTTGTGCGTGTCATCCTTACGCTGAGGCCATATTAATCTTCTCTGTATCATTCCATTGTATCGGATGCCCCGAAGGGACATCAGTACAGCTATTACGATATGTATGAGTTGAGTTCTATGCCTTAACGTAAAAAAATATTTATATTATTAGATCATTTAAAAGGTAACTCTATTTAAATGGTAAGTCACAAATTATAACTTATTAAACTACACTAATGTTATAAAAATTATTATATATAGATAACTTGAATTTTTCGATATTTATACATCAATTACTGCAAATTAACACCCTCTACCACAGGAATTGCCTCTTAATTCCTCCGTGAAATATAAAGTCAAAAATATATTTGACTCTCCATTTATATCTCTGAATTTGAAATACTCTAAAATAGTAAAAAGGAAGTTTCTAAATACTGGAATTTTTTTTATCTCCACTTCCTTTGTTTATTCTTTTTCTATTTCCTAACGGTGGCAGATGTAGAGTATAGTTTGGGTTCCGGAGAATCCAATAATTTTTACGTAGACCTTATATTTTTATTAAAAAATTCATTAAATATCAATAAATATATAATTGTGAACCCAATATTCAGTTATTGAATATTAATTTGATATTACAATAGGAACCCATATATTTCAAATTCCGAATCCGCTTCTGTTTCCTAATACATTTACGAAGCATCATTTCATTCTGTCAAATGAGAGTTGTATATATAAGGTTGACACTTGAAAATATAATATTCCACACAAAAAATTTCTAGCTTGGAATTAATATGAATGATTTTTTTTAAAAGGACGACTATAAATAAATTACAAGTGACAAACAATTTCTAGAAGAGTCAAGGGTTTTCCAAATTGGAATAAATTAACAGATAACTTTTGCCTTATTCTTTCCGTGCATATTGTCATTCTTGAAAATTCTAATGACCCATGCTTTGGCTTTTCTTTTTTCTGATATAATAATATTCAGTACTCGGAACGTTATTTGACTAATTTATTCTTGCATTATGTAGAACCATTAAAGAAGAAATCGTTATTTTACTAGATTTTTTTATTTCAAGACTCGAACTTGCGATATGTAATTAATTAAGGGTCGAACTTAAAATGCTTTGGCCTACTTACTTGACAAGTAGTGTTAGTACTTTAGTAATTACTTGACGCAAAATAAGATGTTGGAAAAAATATGTGAGTGCTTCAAAAGTTAATCAAAGATAAAAAGAATTAGAAAAATAATACAGTATAGCCGCCGTAAAAATAAGAAGAAATTACACTCTATGTCACTTGGCCCACTATCCTAACAAAATACAACCCATATTTTCCCTTCTTACTCGGTATGGCCCAGTTCTATACTGTTGAAATTTTTTTTTCATTGATTAGCCCTCGTCGCCCCCACTCTTTTTCTTTATGCAGAAGAATCTTTCTATTCCCAAATTCTCTTTCAGACTTTCTCCCCACCCCACTTTTTCTTTCATTTTCAATTTATTGCTCTTTCTCTGTCTCTTTCTCTCTCTGGCAAACTAGTCGAATTCTTCTTCAGATTTCCTTGCTCCGTTCATCCCACTTTGTGTGCAAATATGGGATGCTTCGACGGTTTGGTAATGCAAATAGATGGTTGTGCATCTTGTGGTGCCTAGAGAAAATCTGTGAATAATCTACACTTCCTTCTGTTTTCCCTAAAGGTTTTCGTGTGAATCTGTTCATTATCTTTCTCTTCCACACCGGATCTATCTTCCCTCTGTATAGTTATGAAATCTCCTTTTTTTTGGTAATTTTGATTCTTCTTCTTCTCACTTTAAATAACTTCTGAAGGGAGGAAGAATAATGTATATGTTGTATATACATATATATATACTTTATATAATCATGTATAACCATTTATATTTGTGGGTATTCTCATACTTATACAGAATTATACATGATTATACACAAGTATACAAGATTATACATAATTATACATTATTATATTTGTGTATAACAATGTATATGAAGTGTTTAATAATGTAAATTTTTATTTTTTCCAGTGAAATAAGAATTTCCCTTGCAAAACTTCAAATTTTGCAAAATAAAAATAAAAATAAAATTATAGACTCTAAGGATGAAGATATTTTTATTTTTTACTTCAACTTCCTGATATTGTTTACTATACAGAGGGAAGTAAAAAATAAATAAGATGAAAATAGAAAAAGGGTAAAGATAACAATGAAAGAAAAAAGTGAAATCTGATTTAGACGTGATTTTGGGTGTAGTTGATGAAGTTGTGGGTTAGGCGCTGAAATTATTTGTGGGCTACCTCATGAAAATTGTATTTGTGAGTTAGACAGTTGCTCCCCAAGTGTACTATGTGAAACTATCCCTAAAAAAATAGTTGAAAAAATATATAATTTTTTCTGTATATCTATATATATTGTATGTTATATATAAAAAATATATAAATTTTATAAAGTTTTTTGGCTATCAAATATATATAGTTTTAGGAGCGCTAAAAGTGATAATACTCAAAAAAATTCTTATCTGATTACAAATGTTCAGACGATGCACAAAAGTTGTGATTTTGGTTGATAATGATCTTGATAAAAAAAGGTAGTTAAAGAAAGAATAAACAAAAGGAGAATCTTGTTTTTTCCCTTTTATTTTAGTGTTTATATTGTTTTGGACTATGATAAAGGGAGCTATGAATGACCCACGTCTCATTATCCGATACCATCTTCGAGACCTTTTTTTTTTTTTCACTCGATATCCGATACTCATATTGAAGTCTAATTATATCTGAATTCGCATTGAATAGGGCCTCATTTAGGGAGAAGCGCTCCCTACCAAGGATTTTTCATCTGTTGCACTACATTTTTTGGTGGTACTATCTTCGAGACCTGATAGTAGAAAAACGAGTATATATATATATATATATATATATAGTTTACTTATATTTATTTTAGCACTTAATTTATATCATTTTGAAAGTATAAATATCATATTTTAAAAAGGTTTACCTGCAGGTACCTTTTAGTGACATATCAATATAAAAAATTCTTTATCATAACAGTATATTCCTTAATCTCCATAAAAATAAGAGATGAGTTTCTTAAGCACAGAATTGGAGTTTTATATAAAAAAAATTTATTTAGTAAGACAAATCTAATTGAGCATTTATCAAAAATTAGGAAAGCTAAGTGATGTGCAAACCATGTGCCAGACAAAAGTGACTAGGAATTAATTCTTTATTGATAAGTGTGAGATAAAAAGAAATTGATTTTATTCTATATCTTTCTCACTTTTTCATTAATAATCCAATTTGTCTCCCGTTTGAAAATGTTGTATAAAATTAACTCAGCCATATACAGTGACGGACCCGGGATTTTTATCAAGCGATTCAAAAAAAAATAGGAGATCATATGTGACTAGCTAGTTTTGAACTCAAGACCATGTGGAAAACTTGAACCCTCTTTACCAACAAGCTAGACATTTTACTTATTTGAAGTAGGTTTAAAATTATATTTATACCTTTACTTGTTTGAAAATAGCAAAAATATACTTATATATATAGTGTTATTTTTCGATGAAGCGGGTTTATATGAACCCACTTGACTCCAAGTGGGTCCGCCCCGGGCCATATAAGATTCGTGTAGTTGAGAAATAGACAAAGGGAGCAAGCAAAACACAAACTTCTCTTTTCCCATTAGCTTCCTTTTTCTTTCTCTTTATATTTTTAAAATTATCTTTTTGGAATCTTTTGTCGTAATTCCATAAACGATGTCTAAAAATATATGCTTACATAACAATATCTTGTTAATTTGTATGGCTAGACTTCTATTTTATATTTTTCTTTTTTGCCCTAGATGATCTAGACTTTTGCTAAAAAAGAAAGTATTAAACCTTTGTCTGAAATACATAAATTATACACATGCATTGATTCACTAATTAATGCAAAATCATAGTAATTGAGCGTGTTAAAAAGAATGATATAGACTATATAAAAAGGAAGTTATCTCAATTGACAAACAATCCGTATATGTATTACCATTAGTTGGAATTAGGGACGTATATGGATCGGGTTGGTTTAGTTTTTATCAAAATCGAACCAAATCAATTATATCGGTTTGGATTAGTTCGGTTTTATCGAATTTTTTGGATTTTTCGGGATTTTTTTATTACATGATATTATTTAAATCTTACTTTATTAAATTTTATATATATATATATATATATATATATATATATATATATATATATATATATATATATATATATATATATATATATATATATATATGTGTGTGTGTGTGTGTGTGTGTGTGTGTGTGTGTGTGTGTGTGTGCATATGTATATGTTTAATAAAAATTGACAAACATATGATCTATTAAAATATTCTTATGGGAGAATTCTTTTATTAACCCGTGATAGTTATTTTTTAGTCGTTTGACAATACTTTTTTGTTGATGTATACTTTCAAGGTTAATCAGATTTAATAATTAAACATAAAAAATAATATGATCCCTATATAATGACATATATATTCTATTTAATTTTAAATTATCGAAATATCACTTCAAATTCGAAAAAAATGTATAAAAATTTAATAGATCTAGACATATGAATATGAACGAACAAAGAGATTGACACATTTTATTAACACTTGATAAGAAAATGATCATATAACCCATTATTTAAAGCTAATAAAAATAGAGCACTTTATATTTAACTAAATATTACATCCCATAAGAGAATCACAAATATTTCTAGATATTTTTTAAAGAAAATTCTATAAAAAGTCTTTTAAGTATATATAAAAATTATATATTATATATCGGTTTGGTTCGATTTTTTTACTCAATATCAAACAAAATCTAGTCGAATTTTTTAATCGGTTTGATTTAACTTTTAGGATTTGTGCGATTTTTCGGTTCGCTTTATACCCCTAATTGGAATTAAGTCATGCTGCTATGTTAACTCATTTAAATATTAGATTGAGATGCAACTAAATAAAGCGTCATGAATAATGAGAATTTATATAATCTATTTTCAACTAATTTTGCATCGAGGCTGAGTTATTCTTGTTATTGTTGTTGTATGTACGGAGTTACCGACAGTGTTAACGAAATTTACTCTTTAAAAACTAAAAGCTTGATGCTATGGAGGAAAAATGAGCACACCCATTTAAATATCAAAAATTTATTTTATTTATTTATTTATTTATTTATTTTGCAAAAATGGTAGGCCGTCATTTGAAACTTAATTAAATTGCATTGAAACTTCTAGTCAAGAGATCTAGTTTAACGTCCATCGTAATTTGCAACTTTAACTCAATAGAAAATTGATAGTTTTTAAAGAAAAATGTTAGAAAATTACTTTATTATTGTATTAGTACAAAAGAGGAAAAGCATACGTCATCCTCATTCACCCATCTAAATTTATTATCATCCGACGTCAGATATAATGATGACCAAATCACCATTTTTTGACTATTACCATCTTATCATTATCTTATAATCATAACTTAATTAATATAAGCATATGTAATAAGGATTTAATTCTGTTGCATTTTTTTTGGATATTATCTGTGACGTCCCAAAGGGTCATCACCATTTTTCTCTTTCATTTTGCACTTTCAAGGCCTTGAAAACCTCATTTTTACTTGTCTTGATTTGCGTGCGCAGTCCGAGCGCCGGAAAGCTTATATATGAGTTCTGTGTGAAAAATGATGAATTTTGATATTGATATGCATAATATTGACTTCGGTCAATATTTTGGGTAAACGGATCCGGATCCGGACCCGTGATTTGACGGTCCCGGAGGGTCCGTAGAAAAATATTGGACTTGGGTGTGTGCACGGAATCGAATTCCGAGGTCCCAAGCCTGAGAAATAAATTTTTCTGTTAAATTGTTTTCTGAAATTAATTAAGGAAATTAGAAATGAAAATTGATTAAAAGACTATGGTATCAGACTCGTATTTTGGTTCCAACGCCCGGTACAAGTCTTATATATGATTTAAGCACTATCTGTAAAATTTGGTTGAAATCGGACGTCGTTTGACGTGTTTCGGACTATAAGTTCCAAACTTGAAAGTTTAAGAAGTTTGAAATAAAAATGATGATTTTGAGGCTTAATTCATTGATTTTGATGTTATTTTGGCGATCTGATCGCACGAGTAAGTCCGTAGAATATTTTTGAGGTTGTGTGCATGTTTGGTTTGGAGCCCCGAGGGCTCGCGTGAGATTTGAATAGGTCGCGGGTTGCATTTTTGAATTTTGGAAAAAAAAAATTGCAAGTCAGGTATGGTATTTTCGCATTTGCAAAAGATTTCTCGCAAATGCGAGACTCGCAATTGCGGATCCTCCATCGCAAATGCGAAAAGGGTAAATCTCTGCTTGGGTCACAAATGCGACAATTTGTTCGCAAATGCGAGGGCCGTCCAGTCGCAAATGCGACGTTTTCCTTCGCAAATGCGAAGTTTGCTCGGAGGCTCGTTGTTAGCAAATGCGAACTATTCTTCGCAATTCCCAACATGGCAGGGTCGGGGTTCGCAATTGCGAACCCAATTTCGCAATTCTCATAATTGAGGCCCGCATTTTTCATACTTAGACGAATTTTCACCTCATTTCTTCATTCTTTCAAAACACAAACTCCATAGGCAATTTTTCAAGCACAAACCTTCTTCCAAATCTATTGTAAGTCAACTTTTACTTAATTTCTTCAATCTCTAATATCATTAAACATGTTTTTATCTTAAAATCAAGGATTTTCATGGGTGAAAACGGGGATTTTGAGTAGAACTTAGGTTTTTCTTAAAATTGGAGATTTGGACCTCAATTTGAGGTCCGATTTCAAAACAAATCATAGATATGAACTCGTGGGGGAATGGTAATCGAATTTTGGTTCGAACCTCGGGTTTTAACGACGTGGGCCTGGGGGCATTTTGGGAATTTTTGAGTAAAACTTTGGAAAATTTATTTTCATGCATTCAAATTGATTCAATTAGCATTTGTTGATACATTCAAGTAATTTTTTNTTCTATTCTTGGGACCGAGGTAAGGGTTTGATCTAACTTTGGCTTGAGGGAATAGGATTAGAGTATTATTTATTGCTAATTGCTAAATGATCGAGTACGGTGTATATGCATGGTGACGAGTATCTATACACCGGTGTCTAGCATGATCGTGGGTCCTTGTTTATACTTATTCTGATATTTTTGGGACTCTTCCATACTAATTGATGAATTCTACATAATGTGAAGAGTATGAGGATTAGTTATGAATTGTGA
>MU670252.1:825-20979 GCA_026770625.1 Nicotiana glauca | reverse complement strand
GTAAATCACATGGACTGAGTTCAAATAATATTTCAAATAGTGAGGAAAACAGTGATGATAGTTCATAAAGAGTTCAAATAATCGGCAATAAGCCCCAAATATGGTAATGAGCCCAAGTCATAATGATAACAACAAATCATTTGCAAATACATGATAAAACCAACAACCGGGACAGACCAAGTCACGATCTCCAACGGTGCTCTACCCCATGCTCAGGTCCAGCGTGCAAGTCACCACAACACAGCACTAAGATGTGCAAATCCGGGGTTTCAAACCCTCAGGACATCATTCCCAAGTATTACTCACCTCTAGCCTGCCAAATACTACTCCGCGGTGCCCTTTCCTCTCGTATCGACCTCCTCGTGCGTCAAATCTGGTCAAAACCACAACGAATACATTACAATAGGCTAAGGGAACATAACCCAATCGAAAAGACTCAAAAAATATCGAAATTCACAAAATTTACAAAACCCGAGCCCCGGGCCCACGTCTCGAAAAAATTATAAAATTAACATCAGCTNTGGGAGATTTCACCAATTTTCTTCCCAAATTCCATCCCAAATCACAAATTAAATGATGAATTCAATGATATATTCATGTAATCTAGCCAAATCTGAGTTAGAATTACTTACCCCGATGATTTTCTTGAAACCTTCGAAAAATCGCCAAAATCCGAGCTCTCTAGGTCCAAATATCAAATAAAACCCAAAACCTCGTATTTATAGAGTAACCCTTGGATTCCAACAGTGCTGACCGCACAAAAATGACCGCGGTCCGCGCCCGGGGAGTGCTGACCGCACAAAAATGGTCGCGGCCGTGCAGTAATTTGACTGCAGTGATAGGCTTCACTATTTTGGCCATAACTTTCGCTACAGATGTCCAAATGTCTATTATAATATTTTTCTGAAAACTAGATTCAAAGCTCTACAAGTTTGTTTTTGAATCATCTCAAAATTCCTTGTAGATCAAAATATATGAGCCTCCGAAGTAGGACCAGTGACCTGCAGATTCTTCCCCAGCGCGGCCGAGCCGCCACTGCTGCCCTCTCCATTTTTCTAAGTTCCGGGGTGTCCGTACTTGCTCAAAACTCACCCGAAACACACCCGAGGCTCCCGGGACCTCAACCAAAAGCACCAAAAAATCTGAAAACACATCACGGA
Source organism: Nicotiana glauca (assembly GCA_026770625.1). NCBI lineage: Eukaryota > Viridiplantae > Streptophyta > Magnoliopsida > Solanales > Solanaceae > Nicotiana > Nicotiana glauca. The sequence goes on along the minus strand of MU670252.1, from coordinate 19,819 downwards.
CTTAGTTGAGGCCTCAAATCATATCACATATCATCAAAATAACCAATTATGCATGGATTCAAGCCTAAGGACTTATTAAATTTTCAAATTTCACAACCGATGCCGAAACACATCAAAACTAGTCCGAATGACCTCAAATTTTGCACACAAGTCCAAAATGACATAACAAAGCTATAGAAACTCTCGGAATTCCATTCCGACTCCCGGATCAAAATCTCACCTATCAACCGGATTTCGCCAAAATTCCAACTTCACCAATTCAAGCCTATTTCTACACCGTACCTCCAAATTCAATTCCGATCGCTCTCCTAAGTCACAAATCATCCCCCGAAGCTAACCGAACCACCAGAATTCACATCCGAGCCCTCTAACCATATAGTCAACTTTCGGTTGACTTTTCTAAAACAAACTTCCTTCTAAGAGGCTGGGTGCCTTATTCCCAACCAAAACCAATTCAATTACACCCGATCGACTCTAATACTGATATTGAAACATGAAGCAACACAATAAGGGGGAAATAGAGCAGTAACACATAAGACAACGGGTCGGGTCGTCACATCACCGTTTATGGTTTTCTACCATTTTCCTTAGTATCTTCTTAATATTTTTGTTGGAGGCTTCTACGGCTCCATTCATTTGAGATCTATAGGCTATGGAATTCTTGTGCTTGATTTTGAAAGTTTCCCACATAGCTTTCATCAAATCACTGTAGAGATTGGCAGCATTATCAGTAATAATGGATTCGAGAACTCCGAATCATCACGCAATACGATCTTTTACAAAATCTGCGACGACTTTCTTGGTCACAACTTTGTAAGATGCGACCACTACCTATTTTGTGAAGTAATCAATGGCTAACCTATGTCCGATTGAAGCAGTGGGCTTGATCGGACCAATAATATCCATTCCCCAAGCGGCTAATGTCCATGGTGAGTTTTTTACATAGAGCTCATTCGACGGCACTTTTATCATATTGGCATGAACTTGACATTGAAAGCATTTGCGGACATACTGAATGAATTCCGTCTCTATGGTCATCCAGAAGTAACATTCCCTAAGTATCTTCTTAGCCAAGACAAAACCATTCGTGTGCGGACCACAGGTCCCAGCTTGCATATCCTCAAGTAGCTTGGAAGCTTCCTTTGCGTCAACATCTTAGTAAACCCAAATCAAGATTTTCTCTGTACAAGTTCCCTCCGCTGTGGAAGAAGAGATTTGACAATCTCCGGAGCATGCGCTTTGAGTGTGATTTGCATGATCCAAGTATTTCCTTTTGATAAGTATTCTTTGATGTCATGGAACCAAGGTTTCCGTCAGCTTCTTCCTCGACATGAGCACAATATGGAAGCTGATTATGGATCCTTATCGGAATGGGATCAATGTAGTTTTTATCCCGAAGTTGTATCATGGATGACAAAGTGGCTAATGCATCGGCAAACTCATTCTGAATTCTGGGCACATGTCGGAATTCTATCTTCGTGAACCTCTTTTTCAATTCCTACACATTATGTAGATATGGAAATATTTTGGAATTCTTAGTGGCCCACTCTCCTTGTTTATGTCGACTACCATGTTGAGCCCTAGTATGCAGGCTTTAGATTCTGTCATATTGTTGGTGCAGAAAAATTTGAGTTTGGCAGATATCGAATAATGCTGACCCATTTCTGATACCAAAACTGCTCCGATGCCTACTCCCTTTAAATTTTCCGCAGCATCAAAGAACATCCTCCAACTATCGTATGCTTCGGTAATGTGTTCTCTACAAATGATACTTCTTCATCAGGAAAATATTTTTTTAAAGGTTCTTATGCTCATCCCACCGAATTTTTAGCAAGGTGATCTGCCAATGCTTATCCTTTGACCACCTTTTGTGTTATGTTGACGATATCAAATTCACTCAATAGTATTTTCCATTTAGCCAACTTCCCAGTAGGCATGGGCTTCTGAAATATGTACTTCAAAGGATACATCCTGAATACGAGGTATGTAGTGTAAGCATAGAAGTAATGCCTCTTCTGGGCCGTCCAGGTCAAAGCATAATAAGTACATTCGAGCAGAGAATACCGTTCTTCATAAGGTGTGAACTTATTACTCAAGTAGTATATGCCTGCTCCTTTCTTCCCATCTCATCTTTTTGTCCCAAAACACATCCGAAGGCTCTATCCAGTATGGACAGATAAAGTAACAAAGGTCGTCCCGATTCTGGCGGGACCAGAACTGAGGGTGTGGACAGGTACTCCTTGATTTTATCAAAATCTTTTGACAATCCTCGGTCCAACTTGTTTCAGCATCCTTTCTTAGCATCTTGAAGATGAGTTCACATATGACTGTGGATTGTGCTATGAATCGACTAATATAGTTGAGATGCCCTAGGAAGCTCATTACGTCCTTTTTGCTCTTAGGTGGTGGTAACTCCCGAATAGCTATGACTTTAATCGGATCTAGTTCAATCCGTTGATTACTGACAATGAATCCCAATAACTTTCCTACGGGAAACCCGAATGCACACTTTGTGGGATTCAGTTTCAAATTGTACCTCCTGAGCCTGTCGAAGAACATTCTCAAGTCCGCTATGTGATCTGCGGCCCTCTTGGATTTGATAATGACATCGTTCACATACACCTCTATTTCTTTGTGTATTATATCATGGAAGATAGTTGTCATGGCTCTTATGTAAGTGGACCCAACATTCTTCAGACTGAATGGCATCATCTTATAACAATATACACCCCATGGTGTAATAAAAGTTGTCTTCTCTGCATCTTCTTCATCCATCCAAATCTGATAATAACCCGCAAAGCAATCTATAAAGGATTGGAGTTCATTCTTGGTGTAATTATCGATCAGGAAGTGTATATTTGGTAGTGGAAAATTGTCTTTGGGACTTGCTTTGTTTAAATCCCGATAGTAAACACATACTATGACCTTCCTGCCTTTCTACGAAACTGGCACAATGTTAGCTAACCAGGTTGGATATTCCACCACCCTGAGAACCTTGGCTTTGATCTGCTTGGTAACTTTCTCCTTGATTTTCAGACTCATGTCTGGTTTGAATTTTTTGAGCTTCTGCTTAACTGGCGGACACATGGGATTAGTAGGCAACTTGTGAGCCACTATGGAAGTGCTCAAACCGGTCATGTCATCATATGACCATGCGAAATGTTCTCATATTCCTTTAAGAAACGAATGTACTCCTCTTTCGCTGTTGGTGACAAGTGAATGCTGACGTGAGTCTCCTTGATGGTCTCGGCGTCTCCCAAATTTACCGCTTCGGTTTCGTCCAGATTGGACTTAGGCTTATTCTCAAAATTTTCGACCTCATCGACAATTTCCTCAGGTATCTCATCTTTCTCATCTGAGCTTCTATTCTCATATTACGTTGTCTCATTACATGTCACAGTCACTGATTCATCAGGAAAAGTAATAATGGCATTGTAGAAAGAAAATGTGTAAAGATAGTAGTAAATAATAAAAAGCAAATGCATTTGATTAAAATTTGAAAAATTGTTCAGACAAAGCACAGCTCGATGAGCATTTATTGTGGAACAAGTAAGATTAAAATCAGGAAATTTTAAATGCCTAGAACGGCTATAGAAGTAAATTCTGCCAAGCAACCCAGGTACTCAGTGGGCTTGGGATAGTGTGGCGGTCCAGTTTCTACGGACAGCTCCCTTTGCCACAGTCTGAATAGTGAGGCCTTCTTCCTCCTCCTCCTCAATTATGGCACTATAGTCCATGTCTTCATCCTCCAAGAACAGATCCTTTAACCTACCTAGTGCTTCTTCTTCTGCTGTTCCCCATATTGTGTCGGCCTGGTGGAAAGCTTGTTCCAAACGTGGCACTGGCTGCTCAAGAGGGTAATATGGTCCACGCTATAGAGGCGACCAATTCCTGTACTCTTGCCATGTGTACTGGTACCCGATCCCAAAAGTGGTACCATGATTTTTCAGCTATATCGGTTTGGTGATGCCTTGGAAGTTCTTTCCCAACCCTTTCCCGAGTTCATATCCGGAACATGCTAGTATGCTTTATATTTTGTTACTCCACCACTTATCCTTCTCGATGGCATTGACCCATTCAATGTGATGATAGGTTTCCTCTCCTAGACTTTTTCTATATCCAATGACTGGGATGGTTTGACTAGTGTAGATGGGGTTAATTCCATCTCCATGAATAATTACCTCCTGGCGGTTTCATTCAAACTTCACGGCTTGATGTAGTGTGGAAGGCACGGCTCCAGTGGTATGGATCCATGGCCGGCCCAACAGAAGATTATATGAGGCTGGTATGTCAAGCACCTAAAATTCAACGTCGAACCAAGTTGGCCCCATCTGCAAGCAAAAGTTGATTTCCCCGATCGTGTCCCTCTAGGACCGATCTAAAGCCTTCGCATTCATGCTTCCTACCCGTATCTCGTGGAAACCTTTGTCTAACCTCTTTAGAATGTCTAATAGACAAATATTTAGGCTCGAACCTCCATCAACCAGGACCCTAACAATGAACTTATCTTCAAATTGCACTGTGATATGCAATGCTCAATTGTGATTCAAACCCTCGGGCAGTAGCTCATCTTCATGGAAGATAATCTTTTGGCTCTCTAGCACTTGTCTAACCATGTTGGCCATTTCTCTACCAGTGATATTATTGGGCACAAAAGCCTCGCTCGGCACTTTCATTAAGCCGTTCTTGTGTGCCTCTGAATTCTGCAATAGTGACAGGATAGATATCTGACCAGGGACTATGTTCAGATGGTCAACATAGTACTCCTTTTCCTGCATTTCCATCCATAGGTCATCTGGCTCGGTCTCAATGATAGGTTGTCTGGTAGTGGCATCCTTACTTAATCTTCCCAAATGTTCCAGTGTATAGACTCTCCCAGTTCTAGTTATTCCTTGTGCGGTGTCAGATTATTCTATCTTGGCTTTCCTTTTCCATCGAGCCTCAGCAACATAATCCCAGGGTATTGCTTTTGAGTTGAATGGGGTGTGGTCGATACTGTCACAGTAAAAGGTGGGGCCACTTCTACCTCAAATGGAGTGGGGGTGGCTGCGAGCGGAGCCACTTCCACCTCGAATGGAACTGATGTAGTTATCTCAACATCAATAGGTGCCCAAGTCTGAACCACAATAGAAGTAAGTGTGACTGCAACCTTGAAGTCATCGCCTTCTTGAATAAGCCCGATCGACCCCTCCAGGTCCCATTCTTCATTTGCCTCTATCACATGTACACCATCACCTCTGTGATCAGGGAAGGAATTGTTGCGGACATTAGGTGCCGCTTCCTTTGCTTGTATGGCCTTGTTTTTAATCAATGTCTGGATCTTATCCTTCAATGTTCGACACTCAGCAGTGGTGTGCCCTTTCATACTGGAATGGTACACACAAGTTTTGTTCGAATTAACCCATTGGGGTGGATTTTCTAATGCCACAACAGGAATAAGAGTGACGTAACTTGCACCTTTTAGCCTTTCATATAGTTAGTCGATGGGCTCAGTAATAACGTTGTACTGTCTGGGTAGCTTGCGGTCGAAATTGGGTCTTGGTCTTGGATAATTTTGGCAAGCTAGTGGTGATTGGAAGTGGGATGGTTGGAAATTATAGGTGTGATAGACAATAGCTGGTTGGGATTATCTGGGAGATGAAGGCTGATACATAGGCGGTGATGCTTAGTATGTGGGTGGAGGTGTTTGATATGTGGGCGGACGTGTCTGATATGTGGGAGGAGGTGTTTGATATGTGGGTGGAGGGGTTTGATATACAAGTGGAGATTTTGCCCCAACATCTCTTTTCTTCGATATGCCACCTTATTGCAGTGCCTTATTTGTGGCTTGCAGTGCCTTAAAACTTATTACCATCCCACTCTTGATTCCTTCCTCGATCCTTTCTCCGAGCTTGATGATATCAGATTATTTGTTATTTTTGATGACCATCAACCTCTCATAATATTGCGGATCATGTGGCCTGACAAAGAATTTATTCATTTGTTCTTCATCCAAAGAGGGCCTGAGCTTTGCTGCTTCTGACCTCCAACAAGTAGCGTACTCACGGAAAGTCTCAGTAGGTTTCTTCTTAAGGTTTTGAATGTATAATATATACGGTGCATTCTCTGTGTTAAACTTGAACTAGTCCAAGAAATCTGACGCCATGCTTACCCAATTAGCCTATTTCTTGGGATTCTGGCTGGTTTACCAAGAGAAAGCGGTAAGGCTTCTTATAAAGAGCTTCATCCGAATCTTTTCGTATTTCCCGACCCCGACAAGATTGTCACAATAGGTCCTTAGATAAACCTTGAGATCACCTGTACCATCGAACATTTCAAACTTGGGAGGTTTGTACCACTCTAGCAGTTCGACATCCGGCTGTATGCATAAATATTCATAGTTCAAACCTTCTATTCCCCTGTCGACCTCAACACCTTGAACTCATCTTGTTAACTTTCTTCAGCCATGCTTTTAATGAGCAAGTCCTTCTCGGAGGACTCTGGTGCACAGGAGATTAGTTTGGTAGAATGAGGTATAATTTCCACATATATAGGGTTATTTTGATGGGTGCCAGGAACTTGGGTATACTGATGGTCATTGGTGGAGTTTTGGGGGTTGGGAATGAGTGGTGGGGTATTTTGGAGAGCGTGTTAAGTGGTGGTTGGTGGGTACTGACTTGGTTGATGATGGTGTTATGGTGGAGTTGGTATTGACAGCGGATTGATATTTTGGGGTGAAGTTGCGTATTGATTTGATGCGAGAGGATTTTATGGCAGTTGGTTTTGTGTGTTCTGAGGAGGTATCAGGTTCTTTGTGTTTTGTTGGTAGATATCGGGGATATTGAGGGTGAGTGACAAGTTTTCCAAGTTGCGGACCTGCTTAAGTTCTCCTTGCAATTCCAGTATCTTTGTTCGAGTCTCAAAACCAACGCATTCGGGGCTAGAGTACTACAACCATCTGAAGTCTCTGCGTTCTCAACATTTTCCTTTGGGATTCCACTTAAGTCGTCCATCTTTGTCTTTCCTTTGCCCTTTGTGTTTCTTGGAGGAGGAGGAGGAGGAGGTGAAGGGCCTCTAGATCTGGTATGGTACGCTGATGAGGCTAGTATGAGGGAACCAACCTAAGGGGATGGAAATAATCAAAGTAAAGAAAAAATGTAACAAGTCAATGAGGATTTTGAAACGTTTGCAGTATTTAAATACACATTGCAGAAATATAAATTTGCGTCTTAATTCTTGGCGGTAATGACCCTTTTGGAGATGCCCTAGCAACCATAACTGCAGTAATAAATTACAACCCTTGAAATGCTTGGCCCCTCTTTGACAGTGGTACAGAGCCCTGTAGATGTCGGCTATGATCATGGGGACTGTCGTATATCTCTGTCCATTAATCCCTTCCATCAGAGTCTTGGCGACCATGGCCAACCTAGTGTGGATTCTTCCCTTTTTCATTGGGAACACTATCAGGCCTAGAAAATACACAATGAATACAAACACTCTGCAGTGGATGTGACCTAGAGAGGTGAGAGAGATCTAATCATGGTAGGTGCGGAAAGACTTGCTATGGCCATACCTCTCGTACAGGTATTTGAAAGGTATGTAGGATTCCTTCATGCATACTAGGTCGACATTGTTCTTCAGCCCCATCATTTTAAAAAATCCTCTGCCCGTACAGTTTTTCAGTACCAATAGCCTGGGACTGTCCCAAGTCAATCCCGTAAGCCCTCCAATTTCCTCTAGGAGTGGTGTTATTTCTATGTCGCCGAAATGAAACACAGCCCTTTCACTTTCCCATAATAAAGTGGCAACTTCGATCAATTTGTTGTTTGGCTCAATATCTAGCAAGGAAGGCAGGTTACCCAAGTATTTTCTCACATGTTTCTTGTCTCTTGAGGAAAGGTCCTCCCACCAATCTAGCAGCAATGGTGGGATATTGCTAACCATACCGAATTTGGGGACCTCGTGCCTCATTTTATACAAAACAAAAGGGTTAGACCTTACCCCCACCGGACTCGACTATTTATACATTTATGATCAACATATTGGCATTTAGGTCTCCAAATTAATGCACAGAATGTGGTTGCATCCGTTGGGATTGTCACACCTCCTTTTTACACACACCACCGTCGGAATGATAGTATATAAGGGAGTTTTTCCATTTTAAGTGACATTATTCGAAATGAGATTATTTACTCAGTTCAGAGTCGCCACTTGGAATAGTTTATTTGGTATCCCAAGTCACCGGTTTGTTTTCAATCTCAAATCGAGGAAAATTCGACTTTCCTTGTGAAGTATGCGAACCCGAAATTCTGACTAAGGAATTCTGTTAACCCGGGAGAGGTGTTAGGCACCCCCGGATTTCGTGGTTCTAGCACGGTCGCTTAAACTATTGCAATTGGCCTATAATCAGATTTTAATACATGTTCAACCCTATAGTACAATTTTAAATTATTTACCGCTTACAATTAATTTTAAGGAAGATTGAACGTCGTCTAAAACATGTCTTTGGATTGCGTCACATGAAATGCACCCGCAATCCGAAATACATTTTATTCAACGTTTTAGGATTTGGATTTGGGTCACACGAAATGCACACCTGAGTTTAGGAAGGTAGTATTACTAAATGACGCGCCTAAAGCAACTAACGCGTTGTAAACTTTGTGAGGGCCATGAAAATTCGCTAAATGGCACGCCTCATATTTTAAGTATTTGAAAAGGAAATAATTAAAAGAGGGCCATGTATTTGAGGTTTTATTTGGCGCGACGCACCCCAATTCCATTTTTAAAGGATATCCTTACTAAAATTCGGGATGGCAATGAATTATTATTATCTATTTGGGCCGCCTCCGTCCTAATCAATGGGCTTAAATAACTAACACTAAATATTATTGAAGTTCTAATTAATTAATTAAGGGCTTACACGGGAAAATATCAATTATTTTATTCAAGGGGCTAGGCCCAGCACACGTGAGTCAGCAGCCCAATAAGAGGGAGACAGCCTCGATCCCATTTGAAAGGGACAATCAGGCTTAGGCCCAAAATTAGGCCCAAACTCAGACCAGGAAAATGGTTATAACTGGGCCAGCATTTGGCCTGGCTTTTTTTTTTTTGGTACAACGGGTCCATACCCAAGCTATAATAATGCAAATACCAACACATAAACAGGAAATCTAATTGAATACACAATATTTGGATATTCATAGTAACTTTACCAATAACAATGGGAACCTACATAACCTGCGACTTTTGCTGAACCATAAATTCATTTAATTGAATCACAGTTCTTCAATGAAGCAAGGGTTTCGCAGATACCTTGATTTTTTACACAAAGAACTGGTGAATCATGGACCCAGAACACTAACCCTCTTTTAAAACATCAATTACAAAAACTTTAACCCATATTAAAGCTTAAATAACAAATCACAGTCCAAATACATCATGACTTCAACTAACATAAAAGCAATCATCTCTCCGGTATAACTTAAACACAAATTTGATATCCATGACCCAACTAACCTCTCTACTACAGTGATATTAAACAATCCCCATTGTTTATATTCTACTATACAAATATTATCTAAACCGCATTGAAATCAGCTAAGAACTAAAATGAATAAGACTATACATTATACAGTAGAAATACAAGCAAATTGAGACCATGCTGTAAATCCTATCTTTTCATTTCGAGCATTAAATCCGGGTTTACAAACAATAGAGCCCAAGAGTGTGTACCTGGGAATTAGAAGAGAAAATAAGTAGATGTAAGGAATCAATAAACAACAGTAGCAAAACCCCAGCAATTGAAGAACAGTCTCATAGAAAGATTTTCAAACCAAAATGAAGTACTGCAGCCCAGGTACCAACTTCAAACAAACAATAAACCCAGAAGATTTCCATATTCAAACTCAACTACTGGAGCTCAAACCCTTTTAATGTTTAAGCAATCAAAATTTGAATCAAGAGGTGAGGATTTCAAATTACCAACTAAAGAAAATTCAATGGAACAGTGTTTTCTGCAGAATTTATAGCTATTTTCTGGTTTTTTTAGGATTTTTTCAGCTCTTAAAATCTCGAGCTCTATTAGGTCTCTCTTAGCTATGCCTTTATAGGCAAGCTACTAGGGCAGCAAATACAAGCCAGGTTTTGCACTTTTGACCTTTTTAATTTTCCCTTTTTTCCACTTAGTCCCTCATTTTCTGACTTGCTACTTAAGTTAAATCTGAAATTTCCTAGCAGACCCCTATTAGAAGCTTCTGAAAACAGTTACCAAAGATTTCTTATGTCCTATTTCCTAAACTACCCCCAAAGTGCCCTGAAATTACCTCTTAAACCTCAGACCAAAATGTGGATCAATTGGACCCTGGGTTAACCCATTATAAGTTAAAACCAGGCCTAAAACTTCAAAGTATGTGGCCCATTACCAAACAACATCAAATTATCAAACAAAGACAAAAATAAAGAAACAAAAAACAGTTCAAGCAATTCTGAAAATTTAATTAACACTTAATAAAATTGAAACTAACTTATTAACAAACTATTTGAACTACTTAAAGAAAAGAAAATTTCTACAAGAAACATGATTCCAGAAAAACGAAAAGATATTAGAAGAAAAGAAATAAACAAAAATTAATGAGATAGGCCAAAAAAATGCACGAAAAATAGGAAAAAGATAATAAAAGAAAAAAAAAGAAAATTACCTAACAAGCTTGGACAGTAGAGAAATAGGACTGAGTCTTCAAACTTTAAATTTTCGGCCAATTTTGATGTTAATCGTGTTTTCTTATTAAGAACACACGAATAAAATCAAAATCAACCTAAATCTTCAAAGAAATCCGATTTTGCAGATTTAGGGTTCTAACTTAGATTCAAAATTCGAGGGGTTTGGCTAAGATTCGAGGGTTGGGAGTGTGAGATTAGGGAAGAGGGGACCATGGGGATGCTGGGGTGTTAATTTGAGGTCGATTGGAGGAATTAGGGTTTTGACTGCCTCTCTTTGATTCAAGATTCGAGAGGTTTGGCTGGGATTCGAGGGAAGGGGTCTGAAGATTTGGAAAGAGGAGAATGAGAGGAGTTTATGGTGTAAAAATGGGGTGTTTTGGAGACTCGCCGCAGCCATAGGCGATTTTCGGCGGGCGGCGGGCGGCGGGCAGCGGAGACGGTGGAGGAAAAATAGGGCGGCTAGGGTTGTCTCTAGGGTTTGAGAGTAGATGAGAGACGAGGGGGTAGGGAGTGTTAGGACACTAATATATTAATTGATCCTAGCTTCTGAGCCGTTAGATTTACTAACCTCGATGGCTAGGATCAGTTCAAGGTTAAACGGGGTCGTTTTGGTGTCAAGGGGGAGCCTGGACCGGGTCAGACGCGGGTCTGGGCTGGGATTTAAGGGGTTTTGGACGGGTTCAGGTTGGTTTGGCTGAGTTTGATTTGGGCCAGCCCAAATTCGGGCATCCTTATTAAAACTCAATTTCTTTTTTAATTTTATTTTCTTTTCCTTTCCAAAATAAAAACTAAAAACCTAAATTAACCTACCAAATTGTATTAAGCCCTAATTAATAATCAACATAATTAATTAAATACCAAATTAAAGGCAAACTAACAAAAATTCAAAGCTAAAAACTAAACAAAGCAAAATGAATCAATTTTTGTGATTTTTTTGTATTTTTTGTAAAATCCTAACTAATAATTAATCTAAAATATGTAAATTTAAATCCCAAATGCAAAAATGTAATACGTATTTTTTTATTTTCCATGAATTATATAAATAAAAAAATGCACACAAAAATGCAAACAAACATGAAAATTATGCAATTAAATCATAAAAATCAAATAATTAAAAGAAAAATCCAAATTTTAAGAATCATGTAGGAGTAAATCATGCGAGGAAAAAATCACGTGCTCAAAGCTGCCCCTCTTTGCTCGGAGACATGAAGGGTTTTCTGGCAAAGATAAGTGAGCAATTATGAGGGATGTTTGCCCGCTTGGCACTCCATGAAAAGCATTTTTGAAAAATGTCCGACCGAACCTTGCTTTAGAGGTTGCCTATATATCCTTGGTTGTAAAAGAATCAAGTCAGTGTAGTTCTGGAAGTTTTGGTAGCTGGGACTACCGGGAGCTGTGATTTCACTGCTGATGCTGCTGCTATTGCTTGCTGACCTCCTTATTACACCGAAAAAGGAAAATCAAAGCTAAGCTAGCTATGCCTATCAACTACGAGTTAAAAGATTCCTATTTATAAATATCTTGAAGCTTGATCTTGAGTCTTAGCTGATTTGCTGCGGACGCCGACCTGAATCTTGATGCTCGCAAGTTGTAGGTGTTGGTTCTTTCTTCAGCATTGGATCAAAGCGGGACATGCGAAGCTTGTGACTTCAATCAAATTTTGAGCAGTCCGCATCTTTGTCTGTTTTACAACTTTGAATTTATTTCTTGTTTTTGTTCTTTTCTTCTTTTCCTTTATTCTGGATTGAGACTCATTCTTTTGATCATCTCGAATCCTGTGTCTCCAGGTAAAACCTGCTCAGACACCAAAATAAACAAACGAACAAAATTTTCTGCCCCAATTTTCACTAGGAAAATTTCGTTAGTTATTTGCAACAAAATTTAAATTTTTTTTGAAAGCAAATAAAAATAAGGATTGCATCTATCTAGAAGGGAAAAGATCAGGGGGTGGAGCCCTTTATCTAAAAATGTCAACTCAGGGATTGAAGCTCTAATGTTGGCGAAAAGTCGACTAGGGAATGGAGGTCATATGTCTAAAGGGTGCAACTCAGGTGTTGGAGCCCTAATGTTGGCAAAAGGCGATTAGAGAATGGAGGCCCTATGTCTAAAAGGCACAACTCAGGGATTGGAGCCCTAATGTTGGAAAAAAGCGACTAGAGAATGGAGGCCCTATGTCTTAAAAAAACATAACTCAGGGATTGGAGCCCTAATGTTGGCAAAAGGCGACTAGGGAATGGAGGCCCTATGTCTAAAAAGACACAACTCAGGGATTGGAGCCCTAATGTTTGCATTAAAAAGACACAACTCAGGGATTGGAGCCCTAATGTTTGCAAAAAGCGACTAGGTAATGGAGGCCCTATGTCTAAAAAAGGCACAACTCAAGGATTGGAGCCCAAATGTTGGCAAAAGGCGACTATGGAATGGAGGCCCAATGTCTAAAAGGGCACAACTCAGGGACTGGAGCCCTAAAATTGGCAAAAGGTGACTAGGGAATGGAGGCCCTATGTCTAAAAAGGCACAACTCAGGGATTGGAGCCCTAATGTTAGCAAAAGGCGACGAAGGAAAGGAGGCCCTACGCCTAAAAGGCACAACTCAGGGATTGGAGCCCTAATATTGGCAAAAAGGCAACTAGGGAATGGAGGCCCTATGTCTAAAAGGCTCAACTCAGGGATTGGAGCCCTAATATTGATAAAAGACGACTAGGAAACAGAGGGCCTATGTCTAAAAAGGCACAACTCAGGGATTTGAGCCCTATTTTTGGCAAAAAGGCGACTAGGGAATGGAGGCCCTATGTCGAAAAGGCTCAACTCAGGGATTGGAGCCCGAATGTTGGCAAAAGGCAACTAGGGAATGGAGGTCCTATGTCTAAAAAGGCACAACTCAGGAATTGGAGCTCTAATATTGGCAAAAGACAAATAGGGAATGGAGGCCCTATGTCTAAAAGGCACAACTAAGGGATTAAAGCCCTAATATTGTCAAAAGGCGACTAGGTAATGGAGGCCATATGTCTAAAAAGGCACAACTCAGGGATTGGAGCCCTAATTTTGGCAAAAGGCGACTAGGGAATAGAGGCCCTGTGTCTAAAAAAGCACAACTCAGGGATTGGAGCCCTAATATTGGCAAAAAGGAGACTAAGGAATGGAGGCTATGTCTAAAAGGCTCAACTCAGGGATTGGAGCCCTAATCTTGGCAAAAGGCGACTAGGGAACGGAGGAGCTATGTCTAAAAAGGCACAACTCAGGGATTGGAGCCCTAATGTTGGCAAAAGGCAACTAGGAAATGGAGGCCCTATGTCTAAAAAGGCACAACTCTGGGATTTCAGCCCTAATATTGGCAAAAGGCGAATAGGGAATGGAAGCCCTATGTGTAAAAGGCACAACTTAGGGATTGGAGCCCTAATGTTGGCAAAAGGCGACTAGAGAATCGAGGCCATATGTCTAAAAGGGTTCAGCTCTGGGATTGGAGCCAAAATGTTGGCAAAAGGCGACTAAGGAATAAAGGCCATATGTCTAAAAAGACACAACTCAGGGATTGGAGCCCAAATGTTGGCAAAAGGCGACTAGGGAATGGAAGCCCTATGTCTAAAAAGGCACAACTCAGGGATTGGAGCCCTAATATTGGCAAAAGGCGACTAGGGAATGGAGGCCCTATGTCTAAAAGGCACGACTCAGGAATTGGAGCCCTAATGTTGGAAAAAGGCGACTAGGGAATGGAGGCCCTATGTCTAAAAAGGCACAACTCAGGGATTAGAGCCGTAATGTGGGCAAAATGCGACTAGAGAATGGACACCCTATGTCTAAAAAGGCACAACTAAGGGACTGGAGCCGTAATGTGGGCAAAATGCGACTAGAGAATGGACACCCTATGTCTAAAAAGGCACAACTCAGGGATTGGAATCCTAATGTCGGCAAATGGCGACTAGGGAATGGAGTCCCTATGTCTAAAAAGGCATAACTCAGGGATTGGAGCCCTAATGTTTGCAAAAGGAGACTAGGGAATGGAGGCCCTATGTCTAAAAAGGCACAACTCAGGGATTGGAGCCCTAATGTTGGCAAAAGGCGACTAGGGAATGGAGGCCCTATGCCTAAAAGGCACAACTCAGGGATTAGAGCCCTAATGTTGGCAAAAGGCGGCTAGGGAATGGAGGCCCTACGTTTAAAAGGCACAACTCAGGTATTGGAGCACTAATATTGGCAAAAGGCGACTAGGGAATGGAGGCCCTGTGTCTATAAAGGCACAACTCAGGGATTGGAGCCCTAATGACAGCAAAAGGCGACTAGGGAATGGAGGCTCTATGCCTAAAAGGCACAACTCAGGGATTGGAGCCCTAATGTTGGCAAAAAGGCGACTAGAGAATGGAGGCCCTATGTCTAAAAGGCTCAACTCTGGTATTGGAGCCCTAACGCTAGCAAAAGGCGACTAGGGAATATAGGCCCCATGTCTAAAAAGGAAACACTCAGGGATTGGAGCCCTAATGTTGGCAAAAAGGCGACTAGGGAATGGTGGCCCTATGTCGAAGAAGCTCAACTCAGGGATTGGAGCCCGAATATTGGCAAAAGCCGACTAGGGAACGGAGGCCCTATGTCTAGAAAGGCACAACTCAGGGATTGGAGCCTTAATGTTGGCAAATGGCGACTAGGGAATGGAGGTCCTATCTCTAAAAAGGCACAACTCAGGGATTGGAGCTCTAATTTTGGCAAGAGGCAACTAGGGATTAGAGGCCCTATGTCTAAAAGGCACAACTCAAGGATTGGAGCCCTAATATTGGCAAAAGGCGACTAGGGAATGGAGGCCCTATGTCTAAAAAGGCACAACTCAGGGATTGGAGCCCTAATGTTGACAAAAGGCGACTAGGGAATGGAGGCCCTATGTCTAAAAAAGCATAACCCAGGGATTGGAGCCCTAATGTTGGCAAAAGGCGACTAGGGAATGGAGGCCCTATGTCTAAAAGGCTTAACTTAGGGATTGGAGCCCTAATGTTGTCAAAAGGCGACTAGGGAACGGAGGCCCTATGTCTAAAAAGGCACAACTCTGGGATTGGAGCCCTGATGTTTGCAAAAGGCGACTAGGGAATGGAGGCCCTATGTCTAAAAAGGCACAACTCAGGGATTTTAGCCCTTATGTTGGCAAAAGGCGACTAGGGAATGGAGGCCCTATGTCTAAAAGGCACAACTCAGGGATTGGAGCCCTAATGTTAGCAAAAGGCGACTAGGGAATGGAGGCCCTATGTCTAAAAAGTCTCAACTCAGGGATTGGAGCCCTAATGTTGGCAAAAGGCGACTAGGGAATGGAGACCCAATGTCTAAAAAAGGCATAACTCAGGGATTGGAGCCCTAATGTTGGCAAAATGCGACTAGGAAATGGAGGCCCTATGTCTAATAAGGCACAACTCAGGGATTGGAGCCCTAATGTTGGCAAAAGGCGAATAGGGAATGGAGGCCCTATGTCTAAAAAGGCACAAGTCAGGGATTGGAGCCCTAATATTGGCAAAAGGCGACCAGGGAATGGAGGCCCTATGCCTAAAAGGCACAACTCGGGGATTGGAGCCCTAATGTTGGCAAAAGGCGACTAGGGAATTGAGGCCCTATGTCTACTAAGGCACAACTCAGGGATTGGAGCCCTAATGTTGGAAAAAAGCGACTAGAGAATGGAGGCCCTATGTCTAAAAAAAACATAACTCAGGGATTGGAGCCCTAATGGTTGCAAAAGACGACTAGGGAATGGAGGCCCTATGTCTAAAAAGGCACAACTCAGGGATTGGAGCCCTAATGTTGGCAAAGCATAAAAGATTGATATTGGGATTCTAAACTATCAAATTTTTTTTTGAATTTTCTTCTTATTTCTCTTTTTTTATATCAATTGCATTTTTTTTCTTTTTTTTCCAGTAAAATACAGGAAAGAATTTCGAGGAAACTTCCCTTTTTGGATTGATTATTTGCTGCAAAGCTGTGTTAGCACCTGCGCATTTCTTTTCCTTTTTGGTTGCACCTGCTTCTTGCACAGTTGCTTGGATTGCACCTGTTTCAATTTTTCAAACAAAGAACAATTGTTAGTTTGAAACGATGGTTGGTTTTATGGCCTTGATCGTCTCAATTGCTTGATCTCGGCCCAGCTTCTGTTGAGAACCTTTGTTGTTTGCTGGTTTTGAAGATTAATCTCTCTTTCAAACTGAAGGGCTCAACTTTTAGGATTTCATGATGACTCACCTGCGTGGGGCTTTGACCCTTTCATTTATTCTGCCTTTAGGACCTTTGTCCTTGACTTTCTTTTTCCTTTTCGATAACTTTGCTTTTAGAGCATCAACCATCATGGTCAGTCGGGATCGATTTGACGCACCCGCTAAGGCTGGGTACTTTTCTTTAGCTTTTATTAGGCAGAGCCCTCTAAAGAAGTCTTGCCACCTTTTCTTTGTATTAGCTTCGGGAATAGAGTTAGACCGAAAAGGATTCAAGGAAAAAGTAAACAAAAGGCAAGAAAATAAATATAAAGAGAAGTGTCCCTTTCGGGGATAAGGAAGGACTTATCTGGGGTACCTGCAGGCTTCGAATAGACATGACATGCTTCTTGGACTGGATGCTCGACCCGCACAAACTTTCCCAACTTCTCATAAACTCATTGACCCGTGTTTCAAAACCAGGGAATCTTGCCAGGACTCTTTCAGTGATAGGAAGTGCCTTCTTTTCGACCGACGGCGCCCTTTGCGAGTTTTCGCCAATCGACCTTTCTCATTTCTCTTCTCACCATCGCCCGATAATGCTTTTTACAAGTTTTCATTAAACGGGCTCTCTCATTTTCAATTTCTCTACTCACAGTCACCTTATGGTGCCCGTAGGTTTTCATTGGTAAGACTCTCTTATTTTATTTTTTCTCAGTTTGATTGTATCAGATTCCAACAACGGTGTGTTCCGATTCCAATGCCTTTGCCAATTGATCAGAAGGACTTGGCCAAGGTTCGGGTAAGAGAATCTGGATGGAATTACAACTTCGGAACTGTTCTGGTGGGGTCATTGCCGAGCCATTATATCATCTGCCCTAGTTTCACTTTTGGGGGGAATTGGGATTTTTGTTTTGGTGTGACTGAACCCCAGAGAGAGGCTGCCTACGTATCCTTTCGGAATCAAGTCAGACGTAGTTCAGGAAAAACATTTTGTTTTTTTTTCTTTTCTGTTTTTTTTTTTTTGCCTTTCTTTTTTTTCATCATTTTTTCATTTTTTTTTCAATAGTAATTTCGGGTTCCAAAGAGGGTAATCAAGGAAAAGTAACCGGCTCAAAGGGTTTGCAAAAAATTGATCGTATTTGGATAGCAAGAATGAAAGCCTTCATCATCTCATTTGAACAAAGTCATTGCTACAGGAGGCTAAACATAGTAGCTTTTTACTGCGTCCGCATTCACAGCTGCTTCAGGATTATTTCCTTCGATGTCGCCTATATACAACGCTCCTCTCGGCAATATCTTTCTGATGATGTATGGGCCCTTCCAAATAGGAGCAAATTTTCCTTTTGCTTCCTGGTGATGAGGGAGAATGCACCTTAACACAAGTTATCCCACTTCAAAATTCCTGGCCCACACTTTCTTGTTATAAGCACCGGCCATTCTTTGTTGGTACAACTGCCCATGGCAAACTGCAGCCATCCGCTTTTTATCAATTAAGGTTAGTTGTTCCAGACGGGTCTTGACCCACTCACTGTCCTCAATCTCAGCTTCAATGATGATCCAGAGAGAAGGGATTTCCACCTCCGCGTGTATCACGGCCTCAGTTCCATAAACCAAAAGGTATGGGGTTGCTCTTACCGATGTGCACACCATGGTGCGATATCCACGTAATGTGAAAGGCAACTTTTCATGCCATTGCCTGGAGCTCTGAATCATTTTTCTCAAAATCTTCTTGATGTTCTTGTTTGCTTCTTCGACAGCGCCATTGGCTTTGGGCCGATAAGGAGTAGAGTTCCTATGCGTTATTTTGAATTGTTTGCATATCTCTCGCATCAAATGACTATTCAAGTTTGTATAATTATCTGTGATAATAGTTGCAGGAATGCCAAAATGGCAAATAAGATTGGAGTGCACAAAATCTACCACACCTTTCTTGGTGACCGATTTGAGAGTAATGCCTTCAACCCTGTCACGACCCTAGTTCACCAATTGTGAACACGTCATGACGGCACCTAGTCTTCGCGACCAGGTAAGCCTAACACATTGCGGAAGTGATAACAATTGCCAAATTTATAACCAAAACTAAATAACAGGAATAACGTATACAGTTGCCGCCTGGCACATACACTTTAACTCAAAAC
>MU670251.1:7241-34509 GCA_026770625.1 Nicotiana glauca | reverse complement strand
GAATGTAATCTCCCCCCCCCCCCATTTTGTCCATATCAAAAACAACTACCCAGTGATGTATTGGCATTCTTCACACCAGAGATAGCAACAAGCATCAACCCTATCTTTACCCCTTGGAATGCACAAGCAAACCAAGCTCAAGCTCCCAATGCACATCATGCAGCTTCGGTCCCCCCTCCCCAAAACACGACACAACCTCACACCCAAGGAAATCCACCAAACCAAGAGAAAATAATGGAGTGGATCCCCCCATCAACTTAATCCCAGAATGAGTGATAGAACATTCAAACTTAGGCGGGGTAAAAGTGTTCATCTTCATGGAGATGCAGGAACAGAGACAAGTGCTCAACTGTCCAGTGGAACTTACAAGTGTACGATAGACATACGACTACCAGCCCACCCAACAGTGGGACAACATGCCATGATCTTAGTTCACTTCCAGATAAGGAACCCAGTACATGCACCAAGGGTGCTGGAGAACGGGGATCTTTACAACTGGACGATCAATATGAATAGGCATATCTCTTTCATCATTTGAAGTGTTCGTGGAGGCAATAATGACAACTTCAGGTTAAACCTTAGGGAAATGGTTGGCATACATCGTCCTTGCATGGTCACACTGCTGGAAACTAAAATGGATAATCACATGTCTCTCCTAAACTCTTTTGGTTTCTCTGACATGATTGAGATTCCAGCAGAGGGCCAATCAGGTGGAATGGTTATCCTGTGGGATCACAATATGGTAAATGTCCATAGTTTCGTATGTAGAAGCCAGCAGTTTAGTTCTACTATTAAGGTGATTCCCACGCGTAAAACTTAGATTTTTACTTCTATATATGCTAGCACTAACATCAACCTTAGAAATCAAATGTGGAACAACCTCATTAATAGGCATGATAATTCTAATGGGTTGTCACGCCCCGAACCTGGGCCTGGACATAACACGGTACTCGGTGCCTGATTATATGTGGCCGAGCGAACCAACTGGCTGGCTGAATCAACATGTGATGTCATAACATACTGAATGCTGAAGATAAACTAAAACATGTTGATATACTGAATGTCTAGATGATATAAATCAAAGTGCGAAAATACTAATACAAGTCTGAAACATATATGTAGCCAACATTGCTTAACATGAAAAGGTTGTGACTTTTTCTAACTGTTACTCTAGTCTATGAAGCCTCTAATTTGTATTGAAAACACTGAATGTCTAAAAATACTGAAGACAGTAGTAATGATAATGCCTCGAAAGAACTGGGATCATTAAATAGCTAGTACGAGAATCCTAGTGCTCTAAATCATCAACCTGTAAATCATTACCTGCATCATGAGATGCAGTCCCCGGGCAATGGGGAAGTCTGTACCTTTGAATTTCACTGTTATGTAAAGGAACTGAAAGAAAGAATTATAAATGATGAAACTAAAACTAAGCTGATAACTGAGAATTGATAATTGATAATTGAAATGATAACTATCAAAACTGAACTGAACTGAAATGATAACTGATAACTAATAACTGAAGTGATAACTAATAACTGATAACTGAAATGATAACTGATAACTGAATTTATAACCGATAACTAAACTGATAACTGATAACTGATAACTAAACTAAACAAAGGAAGTAAGGATATAAATACTCTTTCTTCTGAATGATGAACAAATTGTTTATCTGAATATTAAACTGCAGCCTCAGGACCAATATATATATGTGCACAATGTGGCCTCGTGTCCAAGTATACGTATACATAACTATGGCCTCAGGCCCAAAGATGCATAAAGCATAAACTGCGGGTTCATTCCCAAATATAAGTGTTCAACATTCAAGGATTTAAAATCAGGAACTGAGAATCACACTGCAATAAATGATAGTGAAATACGGAATCACATTGAGTTACATGATACTGGAATACTGAATAGGATTATACTGAGACATGTATTCTTGAACTAATTATGAATACTGAAACTTCAACTATTTATGGCATAGTGAGTAATCTATATTGAGACTCGGGGGCATCAATCCAGAGTCTATATTGAATACGCACTGAGCTCACAACATTCATAATGAAAGTCATGAGCGAGTTATGAAGCTAGAGAATAGAAGTTATACAACTATTCAAGGAAGTAGGCTAAACTATATTTCTGAGGCAATTAGTAATGTCGTAAAAGAAACCTAGTGTAGGGAGAATCATTAACATTTCCAAACATAGAGAGTTAGCCTCACATACCTTAACTTCCTTCTCTTGAGTGTGATACAATGTTTGTCAACCCTTTCAACTTTAATCTAAATCAATACAAGTCAAAGAGATTCCATATTAGCAATAATTCTCATGTTTTGGTTACTTAAGCATTTTATCAAACATTTGGTGAAAATAAAGCTTCATAGTCCTTATTAATGGTGTCTCTACACCCAATAACTCATTCTCTTGTCCCTAGATAAATTCTAAAGTCTCAAATGGTTATAATCAACATTATTCTTTATCACCCATAAGGTAAACAACACCCTTAACCAATAATCAACAATTAACACCCCAAACCTATAATTGTTCATGCTTTTCTATCAAACCCATCAACTCATATCTCATGAACTAGGGTTTATAATCATTAAACCAATGCTAGAATCAATTAGAGGGTGAAGACATTACCTCTTTGAAGTTCAATCCCCTTGAATTCGAGTTCAAGGGTTCCTTCTCTCAACAATGATGTCCCAATCGAATATCTAATGATATGGAGGGTTTATCCATGTTAATAAGATGTTAGAAAATTAAAATTAACTTAGAATCACTATTAGAACTTACCTTGGGTGGTGGAGGTACTCTAAAGGAGTTAGGTTTTTGAGAGCTTTCCTTTCTAGAGCAAGTTTTTATGTTTTGGGGCTGTGGTGGACAAAATAGAAATTAAAAAATGACTCCCCAAGTCCTCCATAACGCCTCTTGTAGGACCGACCATGGTAAATAGCTGGAGCACTGCCTCACGACCACAGTCGCGGTCAAATGCGGCCGAACGCGATGGTTACACACCGTTTTGTAAAACGGACATAATGTTTTGTACAGAGCTCCGTTTAGGCTCCATAATATATTGTTGGAAATCTATTTCAAAGACCTACAATTTTCATGCTTTGACTTTTTAAAATTTCTTACATATTTTCACTAAACCCTGCTGGAAGACGGACCTTCTGCAAACTTAGTCGACTTTGTCGAATCTTATGCAGCTCACTCTCCGTCTTGATTCCAAAACAACTATTTTTACCCATACTCATCCCGCAAGGACTTCATATGTCTAAAATATTAAATTAATACCCATTTAGTATATCTACACTTAGTCCAAGTGTACGGGATGTTACATGGGCCATGGCTAGTAGGGGGAGATTTCAATGATGTAATTGACTCATCATAAAAACTAGGAGGAAACCAAGTCAATAAAAATCGCTCTAATTATCTTTGGAATGTATTAATAAATGCGGCCTAATTGATCTAGGGTTCAAAGATTGTAAATTTTACTTGGACTAATCGTAGAAAGAAAAATAATGGCCTTATTATGGAGAGATTAGAAAAAATCCTTTCCAATAGTGAGTGGTTAAGTTACTTTCCAAATGCCTCCGTAACACACCTACGAAAAACCCACTCGGACCATAATACTCTTCTATTAGAAATAATTCCTAAATCAAACACTTCACTACCAAAATCATTTAGGCTTGAAACCCACTGGTGCAGACACCCTAGTTTCAATTCCTTAGTAGCGAAAAGTTGGGAAAATTCCAACTACATAGACTCTGCAAAAATCTTCCTAGATAAGGCTAAAACTTGGAAAAATAGGACCTTTAGAGATAATTTAAAAAAAAAAAGAGCAGAATATTGGCAAGACTCAAAGGTATACAAGAATTCAAGCAATACCACACTAGTAATTTCCTACAACAATTGGAACACTCCCTTCAATTAGAGTATAACAATTACCTCAAAATTAAAAATGACTATTGGAAACTTAGAGCTAGAATATCTTGGCTTCAAGAGGGTGATGCCAATACAAAATTCTATCACATCATGGCCAACAATAATTAAAAAAAAGAACAAAATTATATTTTTAAAAAATGAGCAAGGTAAGTGGATTAATGATCTATATGAAATTATATCTCATACAAAGCAATACTTTAAAAACTCCTTCAAAACTTCTCACATATCTACTAACTGGAAGGACATTTCCATGATCCACCAGTTTCAATAACATCGATCTAACAACTCTGGATAATCCCTTATTACCTTCCGAGGTCACCAATGCATTTTTTTCATTTAAACCCTTCAAAGCCCCCGGACCCGATGGGATTCATCCAATTTTCTATTAAAAATTCTAGAAAATGGTGGGACCATCAGTTATCAACCTTTGTATTCAAATTTTCCAAAATAACTCAATTCCTGAAGACATTAATAACATCTACATCTGCCTCATTCCAAAAATTCACAATGCAGTCAAATACATTATCACTTCTAGGAAATGGGACTTATCAAAATCTCTTTGACATCCCTAAAGATGTTAAATCTAACATTGATTTAATCCCTGTGCCTCTGAAACATAGTTGCAGTGATACCACAATATGGAAACTCAACACTAATGGCCTCTTTACTAGTTAGAGTTGCCTCAATATCATTAAGGATAACAAAATTAACCCACAAAATGACTTCGTGTGAATACGAAAGCCAAAATATCTTAACAAAATAAAATATTTTCTATGGCAATGTCTACACAACCGTATTCCATGCCGTCAATACCTTTACCAAATAGGGATCGATATTAATAACACGTTCCATGTGTGTCGAATGGAAGAGGAATCCCCTATCCACATATTCTTAAGTTTCCCTATAACTCAAACGCTTTGGTATAATCTAGGGTTTCCCAACCAAAATACCACCAACACTTCTCACTGGCTAATGCATATTAAAGGACTTACTCCTGGAAGGAACTTATCTCATATGGAATAGCAAGACCTTCTAGCCTTTGTAATATGGGAAATTTGGCTAAATAGGAACAAAAACAATATTAAAAACACTACTCATAGCCCATCCTTGCAAAAGATCCTTTGTCACGACCTGGATTTTCTACCCTAGGGAGTCGTGATATCGCCTACTAGTGAAAGCTAGGCAAGCCAAACTTTTGAACAATTTATTTTTTTCCCATTTTAATCGTTTGACAATTATGAACCAACAATTTATAAACAGCGAAATTTAAACAAGCAGATGAAACAAAGAAAACCATTTAAATATTTCCAATACAATTTCTTAAACAAAGACTACCCAGAACTGGTGTCACAATTTCATAGACCGTCTAGGAATACTACAAACAAGGTCTGAAAAAAAAAATACAACATTGTTTCTGAAATACATAAATGAAAAAGGATGAAAGGATAGAGGGAGACGCCAGGGCCTGCAGGACTACCATGGATCTCTAAATGGACTGAAGGCAGCAACCCAAAGCTACGGTCCGTATGCTCCAGTACTAAGATCTACACACAGTGCAGAGTATAGTATCAGCACAACTGATCCCATGTGCTAATAAGTGCCTAGCCTAACCTCGACGAAGTAGTGACGAGGCTAGAACCAGACTACCAAATAACATGTGCAGTTAAATCATATACATCGGAAAATAAAAGCAGAGATGTACATTTAAGGATGGGAGGGTGAGACATGCTGCGAGGATACATCAAATGATAACAGAAGGACAACATGTAAATATAAGAAACACCGTAACTCAATTATCAACAAGAATCAGAAACCAAACAAGTGCACGACATCACCTTTCGTGCTTTTACTCTCTTCCTCACCATAAGAATCAATATAATCTACACGGTATCACCCTTCATGCTTTTACTCTCGTCCTCATCATAAAATCAATATAATCGGCACAGAATTGTAAATCGTGCAGCATGACATCACCCTTCGTGCTTTACACTCTTCCTCAGAAAAACATACACGACATCACCCTTCGTGCGTTAACACTCTCTCACCAAAACAATGCACGGCATCACCCTTTGTGCTTTAACACTCTCTCACCAAAACAATGCACGGCATCACCTTTCGTGCTTTAACACTCTTCCTCACCCAAACAACAATCACAAGCAATAAGGGCAAGAAAATAAATAAAATCACAATAAAATCTCGGCAAGGGAACAATAGTTCAATAATCAAATTCCAGCAAGGGAACAATAGTTCAACACTCAAATCCCGGCAAGGGAACACTATCAAAAGCATCAACATCCCGGCAAGGGAGACAATATAATAATTCTCTTCTCTTTTTCACTTTTACTTCACAAGTCACTTCACAACTTGAGCCAATGCTCTATAAGCTTCAATTGCCAATCATACTTCCACAATTTATTATATAACTTGAGCCAACGCTCTTCAATGTTCAAATATCACTATTACTTCCATAAGCTTTGCTCAACAATACAAACAGTCACATTAATCATAATATAAGACTCACGGGTATGATTGACACCAACGTATAGATACTCGTCACCATGCCTATACGTCGTACTCAACAAGTAGCACATAGAAAATAGGACACAACTCCTAATCCCTCAAGCTAAGGTTAGACCAAACACTTACCTCGATGCCACGAATACAGTTCAAGCCTCAACTACCGCTATACCTCTTGATTCCACCACCAATTCACTCGTATCGAGCCACAAGTTACTTAACTATATCAATAAGTGCTAAATGAATCAATTCCAATACATGAAAATAGGTTTTTTAAAGTTTTTCCGGAAAAAAAGTCAAAAATTGCCCTTAGGCCCACATGGTCAAAACCCGAGGTTCAAACCAAAACCCGATTACCCATTCACCCACGAACCCAAATATATAATTTGTTTTAAAATTGGACCTCCAATTGAGGTCCAAATCCCAAAAATTTGAAAAACTTAGGCTCTACCCAAAACACCCAATTTCCCCCATGAAAACATTTGATTTTGAGTTGAAATAATGAGAAAAGATGTTAAAGATTAATAAAAACAAGTTAGAAATGACTTACAATTGATTTGGAAGAGTACTTGTCTTTGAAAAATCACCCAAGAAAGTTTTGGTTTTGAAAGGGTTTGGAAAATGGTTGAAATGCGTCTAAGTTATGATTTTGCAAGTTGCACGTGTCGCAATTACGACCAGGGTTCGCATTCAGGACATGCTACTCTCGCATTTGCGACCACTGTTCGCAAATGCAAACTCGAATTTGCGATGGAGGAGTCGCATTTGCGACAAAGAGGGATTTCTGGGCCTCTTTGCATTTGCGAAGAAATGATCGCATTAGCGATCAGCCCTGTCCAGGCCTCCTCTCGCTTTTGCGATGCGTTATTCGCATTTGCAAGCCAGGCTTCGCAAATCCTACAGACCTGCAATATACCAGCAATTCCCAAGTCAAAATTTTACTCCGTGGCCTATCCAAAACTCACCCAAGCCCTCGGGGCTCCAAACTAAACATGCACACTAACCCAAAACACCATACGGACTTACTCGTGCAATCAAATCTCCAAAATAACATCCAAAACTATGAATTTAGCATAAAATACAAAGAAAAATCTCAAAACTTCAAAGTATCCAATTTCACAACTACGGTTCCGAATCACATCAAACGACTTTCATTTCTTATCTTTCGCAGACGCATCTTAAATGTCACATTGAACCTATACCGGGCTCCGAAAATAAAATACGGGCCCGATACCATAAATTTCATATATAATCTAATTTCCAAAAACTCTAATATTTTCAGTAAAATAATTTCTTTCAAAATTTTATTTCTTGGGCTTGAAACCTCGAAATTCGATTCCGAGCATACGCCCAAGTCCCATATTTTCCTATGGACCCTCTTGGACCGTCAACTCATAGGTCCGGGTCCGTTTACCCAAAATATTGACCGAAGTCAACTTAAATTTAATTTTTAAAAGCCACATTAACATTTTCATCACTTTTCCACATAAAAGCGTTCCGGATATACGCCTGGACCATACACGCAAATCAAGGTGAGGAAAAAGAAGGCTTCTAAGGCCTCGTAACATAGAATTTACTCGTAAATCAAGTGATGACCTTTTGGGTCATCACATCCTCCACCTTTAAAACAATCGTTCATCCTCGAACGAACATAAGAAGGAAGTATATGAGTTGGAAAAATATGGGGATAACGGCTCCGGATATCGGACTCGGACTCCCAGGTCGATGCCTCAGCAGGCTGACCTCTCCATTAAACACGAACAGAAGGGAAACTCTTCGATCTCAACTGACAAACCTTTCAATCTAGAATAGATACCGGCTCCTCCTCATATGACAAGTCCTTGTCGAACTGGACGATGCCGAAGTCTAACACGTCGAATGGATCACCGTGATACTTCCGAAGTATGGACACATGAAACACTAAATGCACGACTGACAAGCTCGGCGGCAACGCAAGTCTGTAAGCCACCTCTCCCACTCGATCAAGAATCTCAAACAGGCTAATGAACCTAGGACTAAGCTTGCCCTTCTTTCCAAATCTCATCACGCCCTTCATAGGAGACACCCGAAGTAACACCCGCTCACCAACCATGAATGCCAAATTACGAACCTTACGATCGACATAACTCTTTTTCCTGGACTGGGCTATACGAAGCCTATCCTGAATAATACTGACCTTGTCCAAGGAATCCTGTACTAGATCCATACCCAACAGCCGAGCCTCTCCCGGCTCAAACCATCCAACTAGCGATCGACATCGCCTACCATACAAAGCCTCATAAAGAGCCATCTGGATAATCGACTGGTAGCTGTTGTTATAGGCAAACTCAGCTAAAGGGAAAAATTGATCCCACGAGCCTCCAAAGTCAATGACACAAGCTCGAAGCATATCCTCCAAAATTTGAATAGTCCGCTCGGACTGCCCGTCCGTCTGAGGGGGAAACACTATACTCAACTCAACCCGTGTGCCCAACTCTCGCTGAACTGCTCTTTAGAAATGTGAGGTAAAATGTGTACCTCGGTCCGATATGATAGACACGGGCACACCGTGAAGACGAACAATCTCCTAGTTATAGATCTCAGCTAACCTCTCGGAAGAATAGGAGAATTCCATAGGAATGAAATGTGTAGGCTTAGTCACCCTATCAATAATAACCCACACCGCATTGAACTTCCTCTGAGTCCGTGGGAGTCCAATGACGAAGTCCATAGTGATACCCTCCCGCTTCCACTCAGGAATCTCAATCTTCTGGAACAAACTACCAAGTCTCTGATGCTCGTACTTAACCTACTGACAATTCAAACACCGAGCCACATATTCAACAATGTTCTTCTTTATCCTCCTCCGCCAATAATTCTGCCGCAAATCCTGATACATCTTTGCGGCGCCTAGATGAATAGAGTACCGGGAACTATGGGCCTCCTCTAAAATCAACTCCCGGAGCCATCCACATTAGGCACACAAACTCGACCCTGCAGCTTCAAAACTCCATCATCTCCTAAGGTAACCTATTTGGCACCTCCATGCTGTACTGTGTCTCTAAGGACACACAAATTAGGATCATCATACTGCCGATCTCGAATACGCTCCAATAAAGAAGAACGAGCGACTGTGCAAGCTAACACACGGCTGGGCGCAGAAATATCCAAACTTACGAATTGATTGGCCAAAGCCTAAATATCTAAAGCAAGAGGTCTCTCACTGACCGGAATATATGCGAGACTGCCCATACTGGCCGACTTCTTACTCAAAGCATTGGCCACCACATTGACTTTTCTTGGATGACCTTTCCCGGATGATATAAGATGGTGATATCATAGTCTTTCAACAGCTCCAACCACCTTCTCTGCCTCAAATTTAGCTCATTCTGCTTGAACAAATGTTGCAGACTCTTGTGATCCGTGAACACCTCACATGCCACACCATAAAGATAATGCCTCCAAATCTTCAACACGTGAACAATAGCTGCTTACTCCAAATCATGGACCGGATAGTTCTTCTCATGGATCTTCAACTGAAGCGAAGCATAAGCAATGACTTTGCCATCCTGCATCAACACCACACCTAGTCTAATACGAGATGCATCACAATAAATTGTATATGGCCCTGAACCTGTGGGCAAAACCAACACGGGCGCCTTAGTCAAAGCTGTCTTGAGATTTTGAAAGCTCGCCTCACACTCGTCCGACCACCTGAACTAGGCACCCTTATAGGTCAACCTGGTCATCGGTGCTGCAATAGATGAAAACCTCTCCATAAACTGACGATAATATCTTGCCAATCCCAAGAAACTCCGGATCTTGGTAGCTGATGTTGGTCTAGGCCAGTTCTTAACTGCCTTTATCTTATTTGGATCTACCTGAATACCCTCTGCAAAAAACAACACGACCCAAGAAAGCAATTGATCCCAACCAGAACTCACAATTCAAAAACTTGGCATACAACTGACTATCTCTCAAAGTCTGAAGAACCACTCTAAGATGTTGCTCGTGCTCCTCCCGGCTGCGGGAATAGATCAAAATATCATCAATGAAGACTATCACAAACGAATCCAAGTAAGGCCTAAACACTCGGTTCATCAAATCCATAAAAGTTGTTGGGGCATTTGTCAACCCAAATGATATCACCAAGAGCTCATAATGCCTATAACGAGTGCGGAAAGCTATCTTAGGTACATCGGATGCCCTAATCCTCAACTGATGGTAGCCAGATCTCAAGTCAATCTTCGAAAATACCTTGGCACCCTGAAGCTGATCAAACACATCATCAATCCTCGGCAAAGGATACTTATTCTTGATTATAACCTTGTTCAACTGCTGGTAATCTATACACATTATCATCGATCCGTCCTTCTTCTTAACAAACAACATCGGCGCACCCCAAGGCGAGACACTAGGTTTTAATGAACCCTTTTTCAAACAAATCTTGCAACTGCTCCTTCAACTCTTTCAACTCAGGCGGGGCCATACGATACGGTGGAATAGAAATGGGCTTAGTGCCCGGAGCCAAATCAATACAGAAGTCAATATCCCTATCGGGTGGAATACCCAGCAGGTCTAAAGGAAATACCTCAGGAGACTCATGAACAACAGGCACAGAATCAATAGAAGGAACCTCGACACTAGAATCATGAACATATGCCAAATAGGCCAAACACCCCTTCTCGAC
This sequence comes from Nicotiana glauca, assembly GCA_026770625.1. Lineage (NCBI taxonomy): Eukaryota > Viridiplantae > Streptophyta > Magnoliopsida > Solanales > Solanaceae > Nicotiana > Nicotiana glauca. Next base: position 23,370 of record MU670251.1, on the reverse strand, counting down.
CATACACCGAGCCTTCATATATGAGATAACACTATGAGTAGAATGACCAGGAGTCCCTCTCCACTCTAAACGAGGTAAACCCGGTAAGGCTAAGGTCACAGTCTTGGCATGACAGTCCAAGATAGCACGGTAAGGTGATAACCCGTCCATCCTCAATATGACATCAAAATCAACCATGTCCAAAAGTAACAAATCTACACGAGTCTTGAACTATACACGAATTATGGACACGATCTACCATAATAGAATCATCCACCGGTATAGACACATATACAGAAGCACTCAAAAAATCACTAGGCATGACCAAATACGATGCAAAATAAGATGACACATAGGATTATATAGACCCTGGATCAAATAAAACTAAAACATCTCTACTACAAACCAGAACAGTACCTGTGATAACTGCATCGGAAGCCTCAGCCTCTAGCTTGGCTGGAAGAGAATAACATCGGGGCTAGGCCCTACCACCCTAAACTATATCTCTGGGATGGCCAGTTGCTGGCTGGCCTCCACCTCTAGTGGTCTGAGCTACACCTCTAATACCTCTACCTCTACCTCTAGCACCTCTACCTCCACCTCTAGCTGGCTGAACGGGCTGTGGAACACTCAGTGCCTGAACAATGGCACGGGAACCCTGATGTTGAGAGCTTCTTGATGCTCAAGGGAAAAATCTAGCAATGTGACCCATATCACCAGAAGTATAACAAGACCTCGGCTGCTGAGACTGCTGACCCTGATGACCTGAATGACCACCCCGAAAACTCTAAAGTGGTGGTGCACTGATAGGAGATGATGGTGCATTGTAGGACTGTTGATCAGAATACTACATATAAGAACTACGACCACCTGTAGCACCGTGAGAAACCTGAAGTGCTGACTGAAAAGGCTTAGGAGGATGGCCTATACCATACGAATCCCTGCCTCCAGACGAGGTACCACTGAATCTGCCTGAATGACGAGGCCTCTTATCATACCCCTGACCACCTTCCTGCGATAGAATCATCTCGACTCTCCTGGACACATCGGCCGCATCCTGAAAAGAAATCTCACTTCCTGTCTCCTTAGCCATCTGAAGTCGAATAGGCTGAATGAGCCCCTCAATGAACCTCCTCTCTCTCTCTCTCTCTCTCTCTCTCTCTCTCTCTCAGTGGGAAGTATAAGAAGAGCATGACGGGCCAAATCAATAAACCTGGTCTCGTACTGAGTAACAGTCATAGAAACCTATTGTAAACGCTCAAACTGCCTTCGATAAATCTCCCTTTGAGTGACAGGAAGAAACTTCTCCAAAAATAGTTGAGAAAAATAATCCCAAGTCAAAGTTGGTAACCTAACTGGTCTAGCCAAACAATAATCTCTCCACCAAGTCTTGGCGGATCCAGATAAGCAAAAAGTAGCAAAGTTGACCCCGTTGGTCTCCACTATCCCCATGTTCCTGAGAACCTCATGATAGCTGTCTAAATAATCCTGGGGATCCTTAGAAGATGCATCGCTGAAAGTGGTAGTGAAGAGCTTAGTGAACATGTCCAATCTCCACAAGGCATCGGCAGACATAACTGCTCCATCACCGGTCTGAGCTACCACACCCGGCTGAACTGCTCTAACTGGCTAGGCGGTTGGAGTATAAAATTGGGGAGCCATCTGCTCTGGAGTACGTGTAGCAGGATTCTGGGCTCCTCCTTCAGCCTAAGAGACGGCTGGTGCTACGGGAAGCAAGCCTGCCTGGGCGACACTCTCCATAAGGCCCACTAGACGGACCAGAGCATTTTGAAGTACTGGGGTAGCAATGAACCCCTCTGGGACCTGAGCTGGGCCTACCGGAACTGCCTAGGCTGGAACCTCATCATCAAACTCAACCTAAGGCTCACCGCTGGTGCTGCTGCTCTGGGCTAAGCTTTGCCCCTACCTCAGCCTCTAGCACGGCTTCGCCCTCTGCCCCTAGTGGGAGTAGCTACGGGGGGATCGGGCTACTGATCAGTGGATGAGGAAGCACGTGTTCTCGCCATCTGCGAAAGAATAGAGTAGAAATTCAATTAGCATTGAGAAACCAAATCGCACGACAGGAAAGAATAGACGTAATTTTTTTCCTAACTTTGTAGCCTCTGGGGATAAATACAAACGTCTCCGTACCGATCCCTTAGACTCTACTAAGCTTGTCTGTGAATTGTAAGACCAATGTAACCTAGAGCTCTGATACCAACTTGTCACGGCCCGAATTTCCCACCCTCGGGAGTTGTGATGGAGCCTACTAGTGAAATCTAGGCAAGCTAACCTTTTGAACAATTTACTTTTTTTTTCCGAATTTTAATCCTTTGACAATTATGAACCAACAGTTTATAAATAGCGGAATTTAAACAAGCGGAAGAAACAAATAACACCATTTAAATATTTCCAATACAATTTCTGAAACAAAGACTACCCAGAACGGGTGTCACAACTTCACAGATGGTCTGGGAATACTACAAACAAGGTCCGAAAAATAAATACAATACTATTTCTGAAATACGTAAATGAAAAAAGATGAAAGGATAGAGGGAGACGCTAGAGCTTGCGAACGCCTGCAGGACTACCTTGGATCTCCGAATGGACTAAAGGCAACCACCCAAAGCTACAGTTCGTATGCTCCAGTACCGAGATCTGCACACAATGCAGAGTGTAGTATCAACACAACCGACCCCATATGCTGGTAAGTGCCTAACTTAACCTCAGCGAAGTAGTGATGAGGCTAGGACCAGACTACCAAATAACCTATGCAATTAAATCATATACAGCAAAAAATAAAAGCATGAATATACAGTTAAGGATGGGAGGGGGATACATCAAATGATAACAGAAGGACAACGGGTAAATATAAGGAACACCATAACTCAATTATCAACAAGAATCAGAAGCCAAACAAGTGCACGGCATCACCTTTCGTACTTTTACTCTCGTCCTCACCATAAGAAGCAATATAATCTGCACGGCATCACCCTTCGTGCTTTTACTTTCGTCCTCACCATAAAATCAATATAATCGGTATGGAATTGTACATCATGTGGCACGGCATCACCCTTATTGCTTTACACTCTTCCTCACAAAATCATACACGGTATCACCCTTCGTGCTTTAACACTCTCTCACTAAATTAATGCACGGCATCACCCTTCGTGCTTTAACACTCTTCCTCATCCAAGCAATAATCACAAGCAATAAGGGAAAGGAAATAAATAAAATGACAATAAAATCCCGATAAGGGAACAATAGTTCAACAATCAAATCCCAACAAGGAGAACAATAGTTCAACAATCAAATCCCGGCAAGGAAACACTATCAAAAGAATCAATATCCCTGCAAGGGAGACAATATAATAATTCTCTTCTATTTTTCACTTTTACTTCACAACTCACTTAACAACTTGATCCAATGCTCTATAAGTTTCAATTGCCAATCATACATCTGCAATTCATCATACAACTTGAGCCAACGCTCTTTAATGTTCATATATCACTATTACTTCCATATGCTTTGCTCAACAATAGAAATCATCATATAAGGCATGAACAATACAAACGGAGTCACATTAATCATAATATAAGACTCACGGGCATGCTTGACACCAACATATAGATACTCATCACCATGCTTATACGTCGTACTCAACAAAAAACACATAGCAAATAGGACACAACACCTAATCCCTCAAGCTAAGGTTAGACCAAACACTTACCTCAATGCCACGAACACAGTTCAAGCCTCAACTACTGCTTTACCTCTTGATTCCACCACCAATTCGCTCGTATCTAGACACAAGTTGCTTAACTATATCAATAAATGCTAAATGAATAAATTCCAATACATGAAAATAGGTTTTCTAAAGTTTTTCCCAAAAACTCAAAAATCTCCCCGAGCCCACATGGTCAAAACCGAGGTTCGAACCAAAACCCGATTACCCGCTCCCCCACGAACCCAAATATATAATTTATTTTAAAATCGAACCTCAAATCGAGGTCCAAATTTTCAACATTTAAAAAACCTAGGTTCTACCCAAAACACCCAATTTCCCCCATGAAAACCTTTGATTTTGAGTTGAAATCATGAGAAAAGATTAATAAAAACAAGTTAGAAATGACTTACAATCGATTTGGAAGAGTACTTGTCTTTGAAAAATCGCCCAAGAGTGTTTTGGTTTTGAAAGGGTTTGAAAAATGGTTGAAATGCGTTTAAGTTATGAGTTTGCAGGTTGCAGGTGTCGCAATTGCAATCAGGGTTTGCAATTGCGAACCCTTCAGGACCTGCTACTCTCGCATTTGCGACCACTGTTCGCAAATGCGAACTCGCGTTTGCGATGGAGGAGTCACATTTGCGACAAAGGGGGATTTCTGGGCCTCTTCGCATTTGGGAAGAAATGATCGCATTAGCGATCAGCCCTGCCCAGGCCTTCTCTCGCATTTGCGAGCCAGGCCTGCAGACCTGCAACATACTATCAATTCCTAAGTCCAAATTTTATTCTGTGGCCTATCCAAAACTCACCCGAGTCCTCGAGGCTCCAAACCAAACATGCACACTAATCCAAAAATATCATACGGACTTGCTCGTGCAATCAAAGCGCCAAAATAACATCGACAACTATGAATTTAGTATCAAAATCAAAGAAAAATCTCAAAATTTTCAAAATATCCAATTCACAACTAAGGGTCCGAATCACATCAAATGACTTCCGTTTCTTACCAAATTTCACAGACGCGTCTTAAATGTCACATTGAACCTGTACCGGGCTCCTAAACCCAAATACGGGCCCGATACCATAAATTTCAAATATAATCAAATTTTCAATAACTCTTATATTTTCAGTAAAATAATTTCTTTCAAAAATTTATTTCTCGGGCTTGGGATCTCGGAATTCGATTTCGGGCATACGTCCAAGTCCCATATTTTCCTACGGACCCTCCGGGACCGTCAACTCGCAAGTCCGGGTCCGTTTATCCAAAATTTTGATCGAAGTCAATTTAAATTCAATTTTTAAAGTCCACATTAAGATTTTCATCACATTTCCACATAAAAGCGTTCCGAATATACGCCTGGATCGCACACACAAATCGAGGTGAGAAAAAAGGAGGCTTCTAAGGTCTCGAAACATAGAATTTACTCGTAAATCAAGTCTTTTGGGTCATCACATCCTTAATCACTTACATGAAGTTCACTTCATGACCAACAAAAATCAACTTACAAAAGATACAATTCCTGTCAAAATTAGTTGGCATGCACCTAGAAAAGCTAGTTTAAATTAAACATCGATGGGGATTTCACGCCAAAGAACAGTGGCATAGGTGGTGTATTACTGTACTGGAAAATGGATACTACGTTTTAACTAATACTGCGAGGGTTTATTCCCACTACATCTGGAATTGCAGGAACTCTACGAAGGACTTCTACTAGCAGTGAAATTTGATCTATTTCCTTTATAAATAGATACAGACTCAACGGAGGTAATAAATGCCATCAATAATGGACATGCAACTTTAACTAATCTAATTCAATCATGCAAATTGTTAATGCACCAAGAGAAGGGCCTTCTTCTCCGGCATAACTTCAGACAAGGGAATACAGTGGCAGACGCACTAGCCAAGGAAGCCAAAAAAAAAACAAATGTTACGAGCCCGGAGATACAAAACTTTTTGCTGATCCACCACCTTTTGTGAAGCATTTTTATGATAAGGCAGAATACATAACCGGGCCCTTAAACTTGGCCTTTTTTGTCACTTGAATACTTAAACATAGAGTTGTTCCTATTAGACCCTTCACTACATTTGTGCCAATTAGACACTTTGTAGTGACATAATTGAGTGCGTGAGAAAAGACGTGTGAACATGAGAAAAATATTGTGATTATTATTTTATAATTATTATATTCTAATATATTATTCCACTTAAAGCTAATTTTTACCCTACATTCTATTTCTCTTCTTCTTCCCGTGAACCCATCATTTTTTCTCTTAATTTTTTTTAAAAGAAAGTATAGTGTACATGGATTTGACTATTCTCATTTGGCATGCTTGTTCTCTTTACACGCTACTGGAATAAAACTTTACAAACTAAAATACACAAGTGGTTGATAGAAGTTGTATTTTGACATTAACAACTTTTAACAAAAGTAGTACTTCAACAAAAGAGCAAAGCTGTCAAATACATAAATGCAGCTATTTCATAAGCAAAGAAGAAAGCCTTAAAAGCTATCAAATACACAAGTGCATCTAATTACATATCCATCGTTAATTTTTATAAAAGTTTTTCTCAAATGGTCTACAAAGTGTCTAATTGACACATATATGGTTTAGTTGAAGGGCCTAATAGAAACAACTCTATGTTTAAGTGTCCAAGTGATAAAAAAAATTAAGTTTAAGAGTCCAATTATGTATTTGGCCTTGTGATAACGACTTATGCAGGGAAAGTTGTTTCGCGAAGCAAGTGTCGACTTCAACTTGTAATTTGCTAAAAACTCTAGGAAATCAACGTGTTTCTAGTGGTGACACTCCTTTTGAAACAGGGATATGTACCCTGATGCCTATGGGTTGTAATATGTTAATTACTACTGAGTATGCAATATAACTCCCTCTTATTACTAAAAAAGAAGTGTTACTATTTAAAACATATTAAGTTCGTATTAAAAGCTATTGAAAATTTAGTCAATTATAGCAAATTTCAGACCGCTCATGATGCTGATACCTTTTTTAGGTCCCCTAAGACTTGTGGGTCTGAAGCTCCGCACTTAAACTTCATACCTCAATTTCAAGGTTAAAATATCACGGGTTAGCTCGTTTTCAGATTGGTCATTCAAAAATAGTCAGCATTTGTAAAGTCATTAAGAAATAGTCATTATTTTGTTGCAACAGGGACCGGTTCAGCATAATAAACTGGAGATCGGTGCACATATGTATGAACTTCCAGTATATTATGTTGGAACTTCAACATTCGGAAAGTTCTAGCATAATATACTGGAAATTGCAACACATGTGTATGAACTTTCAGCATATTATACCGGAACTCCAGTTATATTATGCTAGAGTTCCAGTATACTTGTGTTGGAACTCCATTATAATATGCTGGAGTTCCAGTATACTTATGTTGGAACTCCATTATAATATATCGAAGTTCCAATATACTTATGCTAGAAGTCCACTATATTATACTGGAGTATTTTCTGGATTTTGAACAGTGTTTTCGTTCTATTGCTTTTGAAACTGTGACTTTTTAAATGATCACTGGTAAATCTGGCTATTTTTTGAATTTCTCCCAATTTCAAGTGATTTTTTGGCGGATCGAATTTCAGGCCTACAGTTTCAAGTGATTCTTAGGTGGTTAACCACCTACGAAAATTCTGGCTATTCTTTAAACAGTGTCTTAAAATGGCTATTTGCGTACTTCCTTTTTTTTACGAGTAAACCCAACTCCACCCAGCCCCACACATCTTTGCTTTTGCTTAAAAAGTTATACCTCTATATTAATCATATTCAGTTTACTTGAGGTTCTCTGTTCTTAATTCTATTTACTTAAACCAGCGCTCGCTTTTCAGGTTATTCGTTGATTACGTATCTACACATATGTACATATTCTCATTTATCATTTGATTTAATTTACTAGATAATTTATCGAATAATTTTTTGCTTGATTTCCTCTACATTAAGGGAATTATGAATCTTTAGACAGATCAATTGAACACCCCTTTTTTTTTGCTCTAAATTTTAGATAATTTCTGCTGTATTTGGGTTAAAACTGAAGCTGCATTGGACAGTCTCTGTCTTCTAAAGCGCATTATTATAATCATAATTGTTGTTGTTGTTGCTGTTAATGTTTTTTTTTGGAGCTAGGGATCATTTATTAGGGCTCTTTGTGATTATAGTGGACTAATTGAAGGATTCCAATTTCCCATTCAACCCACCCTATCTTTGGACATAATCTTGAAACCTGTTTCAAACAATCAAGAAGAACACTCTTAGCATTGATAAACATCTTCCCTAGTGTAAATAGGTTTCCTGTTTGCAGACTGAATCAAATTTTTGAAGAAGTAAATTGACCTTATATGAAATGGTGTAAACTGCTGTTGTTGTGCTGCTTCTTTTATGAGTTGTTTTTTTCATGACCACTATGTTTGATTTCAATTCACATTTTTTGTTCCATTTCATAAAAGCAATTGGAAGACGAGGTTGCTTCTGATCTAAAGTATAACTTCTTTAACATAAGATATAATGTCCTTGGACAAATCCTAGCTGAGACAAATGCACTAGGTATTTCTACCCATCTGTCCAATCCTTTATGGACAGAGTTACCTGGTACCTGTTGCTGGTGGTAGGTAGCAGGTATCTCGTGGAACTAGTCGAGGTGTGTGTATGCTGGTCCGGACACCATGGTTATAAGAAAAAGAAAGATATATTGTCCTTGTATCTTATTTAACAGTGTTGCAATACCTAAATCCAAGCTAGTTGAGATCGGCTATATGGTTTCCTCAAATATTCATTTTGCTCCATTTGCAGCGATGCTTTACATTTTTTTTTTTTTTTTTGCTGTCTTTTTTCTTTCTTAACTTAAGAATATCCTAATCAATAATGACTTAATGATATCCGCCCAGAAAGACATTGAAGCTATCTTTAGTTGCTAATCAACCTAGTCGGACGGTCTTACATAACACCATTCCCTAGTTTCCATCTAAGTATCTCACAAGTAACTTCATAAGGCACACTAAAGTTTGTGATTTGAATGCTGGTACTCTTACTAAAGATGGATAAGTTCTAAGCTTGTTGTATGCTTCATTAAAGTCTCAGTTTTTGCTGCAGATAATACTATGAAACATTCCAAGGATCCTTTTGAAGCTGCCATTGAGGAGCAGGAGGGTTCGCCCCCTGAATCCCCTGTTGGCCTTGACGAGAATGAAAACGAAGACCAAGGTGCACCTAATGATAGTGTTCATGGAGATGGTGATGTTAATATCAATCCTGGTCAAGGAAATCGTTTGACATCTATAACTGCACCAATTCCTGTTGGTACTGCTGGTCCAAGTAGTAAAATAAAAGAGGAAGATGAGGAGGAAGAGGAAGAAAACATGGATGTGGAGTTAGGAAAGTTCGCATCAAGCAGTGATCCTGATAAAGTGGTGAAGATGCAGTAAGTCTTTGATTTTATTTATTCTACTTTAAAGTTACTTTTATCTACAAGAAGCCTATCGGTCCTTGTTCTTTAGCATTCTGCTTTATGGATTTCATTCTTCGAAAATCTGGTTGGACTACTTAATAAATGTTACTTGTACACAATGTAAAACTCCTTTTTCAACATTATTATCTCGCTCTCCCATTTCCTTCCTGCTTGTCTATTTGCTACAAGAAATGCTTACGTCACTGCTGTCTTTAGTATGTTGTTACACGCCTTTACCTTTACCTTCCACTTATTCCACCTATTTCGTATTTCTTATATTGATGTTATTTTATTATGATTCTACTGATGGTACTAATATATCGTCTCTTCTTGCTTTCTTGAGCCGAGGGTCTCCTGGAAACAACCTCTCTGCCCCTCGGGGTAGGGGTAAGGTCTGCGTACATATTACCCTCCCCAGACCCCACTTATGGGATCATACTGGGTCGTTGTTGTTGTTATAAGTCCATAACCAGTTGGTTTTTTGTATTAAGATCTGTTATAAAATTTGATGGCCGTCTTGCTTAATATGATGCACGTAAGTACCTGCGGGAAAAAGCAAATGCTATTTGATCCTTTAAACTAGCTCTATCCATAACTGTGTGAGGTGCCTCCTGGTAGCAATGAAAATATTGCCTTTCCAGCAAGGTACCTAGTTTTGCTGGTACCGGGATTAGTAAGTTGGGGGCAAAATGGGAAGGTGACTAAGTAGATGGTATTGGAGTCATTGCAGCACCAACAAAAATAGAAGTAGCTCATTGCAGTTAAGTACTTCTCTGATTAGATTTTTTCTTTTGAAAGTGAGGGATGTCTAGGAAACTGCCAAACCTGCGCAAACCATCGAGAAAGCTGAAACTCATGATTTGATGTTTTACAAACCTATATACTCCCTCTATTTCATTTTATAAAACTTTGTTTGTTGGATGCGGAGCTCAAAATGTTAATTTGACTTATGTATTGTATTAGTGGAAAATGAAGAAAATATAAAGTTAATTTGATCGACGAAACATCAAATGAAAGTTTAAAATAAGATCCAATGTAAAATTTTGGCCAATTCCCAGTATTCCTCTACCTGGAAATAGAGAGTTGCTATAATATTTTAAGGAAAAGGGTCAAATTTGGTTTGAAAACATGTTGTCGATCTGTTAGGTAAAGACTATGTTGTTTATTCCATGTTTTATGAATACTGGAACAACACGAGTAAGCATATTTCTGTGGTGCTTTCCTCCCTGCGGAGGACATTTCAAAATTGTTGTCGTCTTAAATGTCTCTTGTTCAAGGGCTAACATAAGCCATAAGAATTAGGGGTTGTGATTTGGAATCCTCGTGGCTGCTAATCTCACCGGCATTTCTGCATTCACAGGCCCACTCATGTGATGCTAATCTCATGTGGCACATAAACAGGCCATTGTGAAAAACTAATAGTTGCGGTCCTTGACTGCCTGCTTTGTTGTCATGAAAAATTTGATTCCTACTAGCTATACCTAACCAGAAACTTACCTTACCCTCTCCAGAGGAATTGACCTCACTGCACAGCTACGTTAGTCCTATTAGCTCCTTACTGAGCAAATACATTATTTTTACTTATTAAGAAAATAGATACATCATTATTGGCATCCATATAGTACTGTTTGGATGCTATTGTATTTCAATCTTTATATAGATTCTTTTTTGCAGGTCTATACTATCCCAATTTACAGAGCAGCAAATGAGTCGGTATGAATCTTTCCGTAGGTCTGGTTTTCAGAAATCTAACATGAAGCGGGTATGTCTTTGATGCGCTCGCTATCTCCTCCTTTTAGCCTCTTATGTTTCCTTTTCTCGATGTGTTACAGATGATTGGTATTATCACCCAAAAGTACCATAGAGGATAATTTCGGACTGTTTTCTTCCCTCTCTTGCGCGCATGTATTGCCCTATTCAGACGTTTGTCGTTCGTTGTCCGAGAGACCGGGACGGGGGGTTTAGACAAAATGGGCTATACTGAGAAGAAAATTGGATAACAGTTCTTCATTCTTTGTCAGTTGATCTTTCTGATGTATGCCTAGGCTTTCTAAGTGAACAGTTCAGTTAATACGATCCAATAAATTAACAACAGGAATAGAATAAGTAGAAAAATGCTAATCTCCATTGCAAGAAGACTCTTATTTGCCAACTCCATTTTTCACGTCTAGTCGTAATGCTAGTTCTGCTTCCAGCCTTCCATATTTTAAGGTTGGAGGGCCTTCTCATCTGATATTTGACCAGTTCCTTCCATTCAGCCAATTAAAGCAGTTAGTGTTTTGTCTTTCCCTGTGAACATACATTTTTAGAACCTCAAATCTTTAGATGCCAAAGTTAGGGATTATAATGACACCACTGAGATATTTGCTTGTCCACTTTCATAATGTATTGTGCATGGTTGATTTTATGTGTCATCACTCTTTCCCTATGTTGTCCATGCAGTTATTGACCAGTATCACAGGAAGTGCAAAGATATCTGTTCCAATGACAATTGTGGTGTCTGGTATAGCAAAATTGTTTGTCGGTGAGCTTGTTGAAACAGGTTGGTAAGCATTTACAAATTTATATTAGAAAAGTAGATGAGCCCGAAATATCTTTTCCAGTGAGGCATAATGGACTTAGTCGATTCAGTAATGTAAATGCAGTAGCAGCCCTTAGAATCATCCACGAATGAGCATGCTTCCCAGTAAAGTTTTAAAGCACTTTAACTTGCTACTATAAAAGTATCACCACAATGGCTTCTATTGACAGTCTCATCAAAATTCAAACTGTAAAGGAAAAGGTCTGTGCTTGCTAGCATCTGTGACGTGTCTGAAGTAGCATTTGACATGTGTTCAGTTGATTCAAAAAACTAGACGTGTCATCTAGGGATAGGAAGAAATAGATTTTTAGACCGATAAAAAGTGTAATGATATTTTTGCCCCTTTTAACCCAAGCATCCTACCATCTCTTAGATGCCCGCACTCTGCTGCTGTCTCTTCATCAGAACTCTATTTAACTCTCTTTAGTTGCCTCTCCTTTGCCTTTTTCCCACAATTGTCTTACTGAGCTTAATGGCTTCATTAACAGAAAGGTGCTGGACCAATCTTTTAGTAGTTTTAGGTGAAAATGCATCATTATATCCCAAGTATTCAGTATATCTTTCCATGGAATTCTTTTATCCAGCTAGAATGGTGATGGCCGAGAGAAAGGATACTGGGCCAATCAGGCCGTGTCACATGAGAGAAGCGTATAGAAGGCTAAAACTTGAAGGCAAGATTCCAAAAGGATCAGTACCCAGGCTTTTCCGCTAGCCAACTACAGAAGCAACTTGTGCTTTTATTTCAGGTTTTCTTTGTCCTGTTTTGCCTACATCAATTTGATTTTCAAGATCATTCCCTTTTTGGATCGTCATGACTCGTTCCTTGCTCTACTTTTTTCATGCCGTATAAACATTGCACAGAGCTTTGGAAGGTATGGAGAATGCATTGCTACAAGTCAATTCGTGGGGCCTGTTCGTTATGTACTTGTCCATCAGAAGGAAGTCACTTGACATTTGGAAGAGATAGGATGTTATTACTTAAGCTATCCCCTATTTCTGAACCCAAAATGGGGAAAGAGAACCAAATGTTCTTGAATTTTTCGGTAAAACGTCACAGCATTGTTATTCTGTAAACAGTCTGCGGAGCGTGTGAATATAAGAGATGGTTAGAGCCTTGGGAAACCACATCATCAATCTTTCTATCGAGTTTCTGTCTTTTGGTTTCTCTTGTGCATAAATTATTACTATTATTTGGATGTTCAAGCCTTTGGCATCATAAAAAAGGCTAGTTGATCGTGTATTGAACTTTAGATGCACTCAAATAAAAAGGAAAGACAATAATGCTTATTCATTCATTGTATTTGTTCATTCAACGAGGCAAAATGACAGCAAAATGTTTATTGGCTAGAAAAGAGATTCAAAAAGCAACGAGGAGTAAGAGGGTGTTTGGCTAAGCTTATAAGCTGGTTGAATTAGATTATATCTTTTTTTTGGCTTATCTATGCGTTTGGTAAAGTTAAAAGTGCTTATAAGTAAAAAATAAGTCAAAAGTCATAAGTTGGTCACCCCAGGTCCCCAGCTTATGAGCTTATAAGCACTTTTTTGATCGAGATTTTTACTATTTTATCCTTAAAATATTACTCCTACATCAATACAAACTGCCTCAAGTATTCAACCTAAATCCCCCCCCCCCCCCCCCACCTTTTCAAGTCTGCATTTCTCATTGACTATTTAAGATAAGCAAATTATCTATTCATTTGCATATTTTTATCTATGTGATTATGTATTAATTTTTGAACTGTATGGAATAAATGAGGATATATTAAAATTTTGGTGTATTGCTTTCTAAGTGTTGTGGTGATGAAGACAATGTTCGTTTCTCTTCAAATATTTTGTTCTATTTAGGTTTATGTTTTACTGAGAAATTTTTGTCAAAATTTATTAATTATTATAACTTATGATTATATGCTTACCATAAAATAAATTATATTTATCATAAAACTTATTTTATCTAAGCACAATTGTATTTAAAATAAAATGACAAATAAAATATTTTGTATTTGAATCTGTCACGCTCCGAACCTGGGCTTGGACGTAACATGACACTCGGTGCCTGACTTGATGTGACCGAGCAAAACAACTGGCTGGCTGAATCAACATCTGATATCATAACATACTGAATGCGGAAAATAAACTAACACATGCTGATATACTGAAAGTCTGGATGACATAAATCAAAGTGCGGAAATACTAATACAATTCTGAAACATATTTGCAGCCAACATAGCTTAACTTGAAAAGCTTGAGACTCTGTCTAACTGTTACTCTAGTCTAAGAAGCCTCTAATGAACAGTGAAAACGCTGACTGTCTGTAAATACTGAAAGACTGTAAAGTAATGATAATATCCCGAAAGAACTAGGGATCACCAAATAGATGGTACGAGAATCCTAGCGCTGTGAATCATCAACCTGTAACACGATGCAGGTATCAGGCAAAAGGGACGTCAGTACATTTGAATTGCAGTGGTATGTTAATCAACTGAAAGAAAGATTTATAAATGCTGAAACTGAAATTAAGCTGATAACTGAGAATTGATAACTGAAATGATAACTATTGAAACTGAAACTGAAATGATAACTGAACTGATAATTGGTAACTGAAATGATAACTGATAACTGAAATGATAACTAATAGTTGAACTAAACAAAGGAAGTAAGGATATGAGTACTCCCTATTCTGAATGATGAACAACATGTTTATCTGAATATTAAACTGCGGCCTCAGGCCCAATATATATATGTGCACAACTGCGGCCTCAGGCCCAAAGATGCATAAAACATAAACTTCGGCCTCATGCCCAAAGATGCATAAAGCATTAACTGCGGCCTCAGGCCCAAATACAGGTGTTCAACATTCAAGGATTTAAAATCACGAACTGAGAATCATACTGCAATACATGATAGTGAAATATTGAATCATACTGAGTTACATATACCGAATAGTGGATCACACTGAGTTACATAATACTAGAATACTGAATAGGATTAGACTAGGACATGTATTATTGAACTGATTATGAACACTGAAACTTCAATTGTTTATGGCATACGGAGTAATCTATACTAAGACTCGGGGCTGTCAAACCCAATTCTATATTGAATACGCACTGAGCTCACAATGTTCAGAATGAAAGTCATGAACGAGTTATGAAGCTAAAGAATACAAGTTCTACAACTATTCAAGGAACTGGGTTAAACTATATTTCTGAAGTAATTAGTAACGTCATAAAAGAAACGTAGTATAGGGAGAATCATTAATGTTCCCAAACATAGAGAGTTAGCCTCACATACCTTAACTTTCTGCTCTTGAGCATAATTGTAACGACCTGACCGATTTTTTTGAGAATTTGCACTTCGCTCAATAGTTTGGGGGCACAAGTAGCTCTGTATGATGTATTAGGACTTGTGTGCAAATTTGAGTTCATTCCGAGTTGATTTCATATGTTTTGGCCTGAGTTTTGGAAGTCGAAAGCTTGAAAGTTCATTAAGTGAAGACTCAAGTTAAATCTGCTGCAGCGTTCGCAGGCCTCAAAGTCACCTTCATTTGTACTTATTTCCATTGGTTCCTTTTGTTCCGGAATATTGATGTATTTATTATGTATAACTACTGCTAGAAAGGCTTATGACTTGTACTACCGGCTTTGGGAATTGTAAGTGTTCAGAGTTATCTAATTTGAAGTTAGCGAATTCAATGTTATTTCTGTTAATGCTAGGCTTACCTGGTTAAGAAACTAGGTGCCATCACGACTCATTCAGAGGGATTTTGGGTTGTGACAATAACACAACATTCGCCAACCCTTTCAACTTTAATATGTATCAATACAAGTCAAAGGGATTCCATATTAGCAATAATACTCATGTTTTGGTCACTCAGGAATTTTATCAAACACTTGGTGCTATAAAGCTTCATAGTCCTTATTAATGGTGTTTCTACACCCAATAACCCATTATATTGCTCCTAGATAAAATCTGAAGTCTCAATTGGTTATAATCAACATCATTCTTTATCACCCATAAGGTAAACAATACCCTTAACCAATAATCAACAATAAACATCCCAAACCTATAACAGTTCATGCTTTTCTATCAAACTCATCAACTCATATCTCATGAACTATAGTCTATAATCATTAATCCAATGCTAGAATCAATTAGAGAGTGAATACATTACCTTTTTTTAAGTTCACGAATCCCCTTGAATTCGAGTTCTACCCCATATTAATAAGATGTTTGAAAATTGATATTAACTTAGAATCATCATTAGAACTTACCTTGGATGGTGGAGGGACCCTTAAGGAGTTAGGTTTTTTAGAGCTCCCCTTTCTAGAGCAAGTTTTGTGCTTTGGGGCTGTGGGGGACGAAATAGGGCTTTAAAATAATCCCC
>MU670242.1:0-21905 GCA_026770625.1 Nicotiana glauca | reverse complement strand
ATCCTTGATTCGTTTAACTTCTAATACTTGTTAGCCACCCTTATACACTTTTGTATCATTTAAGACCAATAGGATTAACTTCTTATCATCTTAAAGATAATCCATTCATGGATTTATGTCAACTACCTTATGGCATGAGCTAACATGCGTGAATATGGGTTGTAATATTTCACTAGTAGGCGACATCACGACTCACGAGGGTGGAAAATTCGGGTCGTGACAGAATAATTTTTTGATATCTTCATCCCTACAAATATTCCAGCAAACAACATAGATAAAATAGCACTTGCTCCATTGTCACCTTCAACCCCTACATCACTTTTATCTACAAGCGATGATGGTTCTTCACTGTCAACATTTTCTTCTTGGAATTCATTGAATGCTGCTATAGCTTCATCATAATATTTGAAAGGCTAGAAGATGCTTTCTTTGAAACCTATAATCATAGGAGCATACTCATACCAAGAGTTGTATAATCTGAGTGGCTTACTACGGAATACCACATACATCTTCGATGTTGATGTATTCTCAGCTTGACAACTTTTTCTAAACTCACTGAACGCTGCTATGTAACGACCCGGTCGTTCGCTCTGAGAGTTATAGCCCTGTTTTCCCTATTTATGCTTCTTTGTGTGTTTTTAAGCTGTGTTGAGTTGTATCGAGTTGGTAGGTTTGGTTTCAGAGTAGTTTTGGAGTGAAATGATCACTTGTTCTCTTAGTTAGAAAGCTAAGTTAGAAAAGTCAACCGAAAGTTGACTTATGAGTAAACGAATTCGAATTTGGATTTTTATGATTCGATTAGCTTCGTTGGGTGATTTAGACTTAGGAGTGTTCCAGAATATAATTTGGAGGTCCGTAGTAGAATTAGGGTTGAATAGGCAAAAGTTGGAAGTTTAGAAGTTCTTAGGCTTGAATTCGAGGTTGATTTGGTATTTTGGTGTTGTTTTGGGTATTCTGAAGGTTCGACTAAGTTCGGGAAGTGATATATTATTTGTTGGAATTATTAATTAAGGTCCCGAGGACCTCGGGTGAGTTTTGGATAGGTTTGGAATGTGTTGCACTTGTTTTTCTTATGTTTTGACGCCGTTTCTTCAAGCATAAATGATATCATATTTAACAAATGAGCTCCAATTTCGTTTTTTAATTGAAGCATTAGATCTGTATCGTAATTACGGACCCGTATCAAAATGGATCATCAAATTTGGAGATCGTATGAGAATTTTATGGTCATTTTACTAAAAATTAGGTTGCCAGATTTTTTAGATTACTTACGAAATTGCCACTAGCAGCGTATTAAAAAATCTGCACTATTTGCAAATATTAAAACCTACATATCTTATTCGTTATAAGGTCAAATTGAGCGATTCAAAAGCCTAACTTGACTAGAATTTTACAAGGAATCTATTGAAGGCATAAAATACAAGTTTTGGGATCTTTTGGCACGAGAAACGAGGCAGAATAGCTAGCAAAAAAATATATAAAACTAGGGTTTGTTCTTTCGGTCATATTTTGAGTTGGGTAGCTCGGATTTGGGCGATTTTGGAGGCAATTTTCCTCATACGGATTGGGGTAAGTGTTATCTACTCAATTTTGATTATATTCATGAATCCATCTTCATTTTTGGGATTTGATTGATGATTTCAAAGTGAAATTGAGGGAGTTAGGGTTTGAGTTTTGGAGAGCTTTAGGTAGGGATTTGAGGGACCAAACAGTGTTCGATTTTGATAAATTTTATATGGTTAGACTCGGGAGAGGATGAGGATTATTATTCTGTTATTTTTGACTGATTCTGAGATGTAGGATCGGGGGCTGGGTTTTGGCCGATTTCGAAATTTTGGCCTATTTTGTAGTTTTTATTGTGGAATTCGATTCTTTAGACTATGTTGATAGTAGTATTCTAATTATGGATAGAATGGGAGCTTTTGGAGACCGAGCCCTGAGACGAGGGCATCCCGAAGTAGGATTTTACACGGTTGTGGTAAGTAACAGCTTTAACTCTGGCTTTGAGGGTATAAACCCGGAGAAATTGATATCATGTGATTGTTTGGTGGTGATACCCACGCTAGGTGACGGGTGTGTGGCTGTGCACTACGAGGGATTGAGACTTGGTCTGTCCCGTGAGGCTGTGACGCCTAATGGCTATCATCTGTGTTTATGCATTACTTGTTGTTGAACTTGTCTTCCTTCATGTTGGGGATCATGCTTAGGCTTTGCTCATGCTCACATTATTTGTAGACAGTCATAGAAATTATTGTACATGTTTACCTCAGTCTCTATTATTTGCTAATATGTTGTGATACTTGATGTGGGTTGTGTCCCCTTATTTGTTGATGATAGTGAGGCTAGTGAGGTATATGATTGAGTAAGACCGATGGCCTGGTTGTGAGGATATTAATACCATAGCGCGTGAGTTGTCTGCATAGCACGTTAGTTGACTGTGCGGGTCCAGGTATTGAAACCATTGCGCGTAAGTTGTCTGCGTAGCACGTGAGTTGACCGTACGGATCCAGGTATTGATATGATGGCACGTGAGTTGTCCGTGCTTAGCGATTGGGCTTTGGGAGCCCCTCCGGAGTCTGTACACACCCCTAGTGAGCGCAGAGTATTGAGTATTGAGTGTTGAGTGCGGGTGTTGAGTGATGGAGTGACATTATTGTGAGGTTGCATTTACTTTTGTTATTGTTGTATTTACCTGTTAACTTGTTTATGGTATTTGTTGCTTTTATGGAATTTACTTGTTTATTCATGTTTATTGTAAATTATGAAAATAAATAATTGGATTGTTTTCCTTAGCTCGTCACTACTACTCAGTTCCTTAGTTATTTTTGTTACTACTGAGGTGGTTGTACTCATACTACATTATGCACTTTATGTGCAGATCCAGGTGAATTAGAGCACTGCGATCGTTGAGTTTAGGCTGGCTTAAATTGGAAATTGAGAGGTAGCTGCTAATTCCGTAGGACCTTGTTATTCCTTTTGTCGTTTCTTCTTTTGGACAGTTAGACAGTTTATACATCATAGTTTATAGTTTTAGACGCTCATGACTTAGTGACACCCCGATGTTTGGGGCTAGCTTCCGTATTTTTATATTAATTATACTTAGAGTTGATTTAGTTATGAGAAGTTTGAATGTTGGTATTTTTTTATTAAATCCTTAAAATTACTTAGTAGTAATATTTTGGGAAATAGGCTTGCCTTGTAACACGATAGGCGTCATCACGACCATGGTTAGATTTTGGGTCGTGACAAGGTGGTATCAGACCTTAGGTTACATAGGTCTCACGAGTCATGAGCGGGTTTAATAGAGTCTTGTGGATCGATACGGAGACGTCTGTACTTATCTTTGAGAGGCTGCATAACCTTTAGGAAAACTTCACCTTCTTGAATTCTTATCGTGCGATATTAATTTAGCTTGTAGTGTAACTCTTTGAATTCCTTCCACGCATTCATACGCGCACATGAGCGCTTGGTACCAGTTGCGCATCGACGAATTGTGATTCCCTGGATGAGGTACGAGATATTATTTCTGTGTATTGATGTTGGGCCAGTCTGGAGGAATTGAGGTTGGGCTTTAACTATAGATTGAGCACTGAGGTGTTGGTTGTTTGATCTCGTGCTTGTGGACTTATATGTCCTATAGTGTTCCTATTAGTAAAAATGGTGGTGGGATGGATACGTGATGAGTATGATGTGACCGCAAGATGAGTTCATATGATTTGAATGTGACGAGAAGGTATTAGTGAAGGTTTCACCTATTTAAGACTCCAGGTATGTTTCTAGACTCGTTCGAGGACGAACGTTTGTTTAAGAGGGAGAGGATGTAACGACCCGGTCGTTCGCTCTAAGAGTTATAAGCCTGTTTTCCCCATTTATGCCTCTTTGTGTGTTTTTCAGCTGTGTTGAGTTGTATCGAGTTGGTAGTTTTGGGTTCAGAGTAGTTTTGGAGTGAAATGATTACTTGTTCTCTTAGTTAGAAAGTTAAGTTAGAAAAGTCAACCGGAAGTTGACTTATGAGTAAACGAATTCGTATTTGGATTTTTATGATTCGATTAGCTTCGTTGGGTGATTTAGACTTAGGAGTGTTCCAGAATATAATTTGGAGGTCCGTGGTAGAATTAGGGTTGAATAGGCGAAAGTAAGAAGTTTAGAAGTTCTTAGGCTTGAATTCGAGGTTGATTTGGTGTTTTGGTATTGTTTTGGGTGTTCCGAAGGTTCGACTAAGTTCGGGAAGTGATATATTATTTGTTGGAATTATTAATTGAGGTCCCGAGGACCTCGGGTGAGTTTTGGATAGGTTTGGGATGTGTTGGACTCGTTTTTCTTATGTTTTGACGTCGTTTCTTCAAGCATAAATGATATTATATTGAACAAATGAGCTCCAATTTCGTTTTTGATTGAAGCATCAGGTCCGTATCGTAATTACGGACCCGTATCAAAAAGAATCATTGAATTGGGACATCGTATGAGGATTTTATGGTCATTTTACTAAGAATTAGGTTGCCAAATTTTTTAAATTACTTGCGAAATTACCACTAGCAGCGTATTAAAAAATCTGCACTATTTACAAATATTCACAATGAATCTATTGGAGGCATAAAATACGATTTTTGGGATCTTTTGGCATGAGAAACGAGGTAGAATAGCTGGCAGAAAAATATATAAAACTAGGGTTTGTTCTTTCGGTCATATTTTGAGTTGGGGAGCTCGGATTTGGGCCATTTTGGAGGCAATTTTCATCATATGGATTGGGGTAAGTATTCTCTACTCGGTTTTAATTATATTCATGAATCCATCTTCATTTTTGGGATTTAATTGATGATTTCAAAGTGAAATTGAGGGAGTTAGGTTTTGAGTTTTGGAGAGTTTTAGGTTGGGATTTGAGGGACCAAACAGAGTCCGATTTTGATAAATTTTATATGATTAGACTCGGGAGAGGACGAGGATTATTATTCTGCCATTTTTGACTGATTTTGAGATGTGGGATCGGGGGGCGGGTTTTGGCCGATTTCGAAATTTTGGCCTATTTTTATAGTTTTTATTGTGGAATTCGATTATTTAGACTATGTTGATAGTAGTATTCTAAATATGGATAGATTGGGAGCTTTTGGAGACTGAGTCCAGAGACAAGGGCATCCCGAAGTAGAATTTTACGCGGTTGAGGTAAGTAACAGTTTTAACTCTGCTTTGAGGGTATAAACCCGGAGAAATTGATATCATGTGATTGCTTGGTGGTGATACCCGCGCTAGGTGACAGGTGTGTGGGTTTGCACCGCGAGAGATTGAGACTTGGTCCGTCCCGTGAGGCTGTGACGCCTAATGGCTATCGTCTGTGTTTATGCATTTACTTGTTGTTGAAATTGTCTGCCTTCATGTTGGGGATCATGCTTAGGCTTTGCTCATGCTCATATTATTTGTAGTCAGACATAGAAATTATTGTACATGTTTACCTCAGTCTCTATTATTTGCTAATATGTTGTGATACTTGATGTGGGCTGTGTCCCCTTATTTGTTGATGATAGTGAGGCTAGTGAGGTATATGATTGAGTAAGACCGATGGCCTGGTTGTGAGGATATTAATACCATAGCGCGTGAGTTATCTACGTAGCACGTGAGTTGACCGTGCCGGTCCAGGTATTGATATCATAGCGCGTGAGTTGTCCGCGTAACACGTGAGTTGACCGTGCGGATCCATGTATTGATATGATGGCACGTAAGTTGTCTGTGCTTCGCGCTTGGGCTTTGGGAGCCCCTCCGGAGTCTGTACACACCCCCAGTGAGCGCAGATTATTGAGTGTATTGAGTGTTGAGTATTGAGTGTTGAGTGCGAGTGTTGAGTGATGGAGTGATATTATTATGAAGTTGCATTTACCTGTTAACTTGTTTGTGGTATTTGTTGATTTTATGGAATTTACCTGTTTATTTATGTTTATTGTAAACTATAAAAATAAATAATTGGACTATTTTCCTTAGCTCGTCACTACTACTCAGTTCCTTAGTTATTTCTATTACTACTGAGGTGGTTGTACTCATACTACACCCTGCACTTTATGTGCAGATCCAGGTGAATTAGAGCGTTGCGATCGTTAAGTTTAGGCTGGCTTTAATTGGAGATTGCAAGGTAGCTGCTAATTCCGTAGGACCTTGTTATTCCTTTTGTCATTTCTTCTTTTGGATAGTTAGACAGTTTATATATCATAGTTTATAGTTTTAGACGCTCATGACTTAGTGACACCCCGATGTTTGGGGCTAGCTTCCGTATTTTTATATTAATTATATTTAGAGTTGATATAGTTATGAGAAGTTTGAATGTTGGTATTGTTTTATTAAATCCTTAAAATTAATTAGCAGGAATATTTTGGAAAATAGGCTTGCCTTGTAACACGATAGGCGTCATCACGACCATGGTTAGATTTTGGGTCGTGACATGCTATGACTTCATCATACGATTTGAAAGCCCGGAAGATGCTACCCTTGACATCAATACCATAGGAGCACACTGATGCCAAGAGTTGTATAATCCAAGCCTCTTACCACGAAATACAACATAGACTTTCGAAGCATTATTCCTCTTTATGTCCCCCATTCCTTAATCTAACCCTTAACACTAAAATAAAGATAAGAGATAAGAAGGAGAAAATGAAGATAGAAAATAAATAGGGGCCGGAAAAGTTTCTTAGATAAAGCACTATATATTTAAGAGTTTAGGGTTTTTGACTCAACATAAAGAGCATTGGGTTAGAAAGTGATCAATGCAAGATGAGTGTAGTAGTTTAAATGTATATATATTTCCTCTAGTATAATATGTGTATATTTCAATGTATTTCGTTTGGTATAATATAATTATACGTGCATTGCGTGCTTTATAAAAAAGAATGTAGTCATGCATGTGCATATGTGAAAGAAGCCTTGGGAAGAGAATACAATTAAAATAATGAGAC
This sequence comes from Nicotiana glauca, assembly GCA_026770625.1. NCBI lineage: Eukaryota > Viridiplantae > Streptophyta > Magnoliopsida > Solanales > Solanaceae > Nicotiana > Nicotiana glauca. Next base: position 14,967 of record MU670242.1, on the reverse strand, counting down.
CCCCCTCCCCCGCCCAATTCAGGACATTTGGGCCATAATTAATGTGGTCAAATATATTTTCCGTTAATGAAAACCAGATGCTGGAGTATTCTGACTCCATCATTACCTATTTCATTCATTCACTACATTATCTTTTAGATTGACTGACGTTTCCAACGAAACTTCACATCAACTTTAAATATCTAGCTACTGATAATCTGTTCGTCTCTCGTCTCTCGTCTCTCGTCTCTGTCACTCCTATATACTCATTCCGTTTTAAATTATGTGAACTTATTTCTTTTTTAGTTCGTGCTAAAAATAATAATATTTTTTCCTATTTAGAAATAATTTATTTTTATGCAATAATTTATAACCACATAAAATATATGTGCTTCATTTTACATCACAAATTTAAAAGTCTTCTCTTTTTTTCTTAAACTTCATATCCAATCAAATAAGTTCACATAAATTGAAAGTATATAGCAGTAACACCTTCTCGTTTTCGTTGCCAACTGCCCTCACCATCTTTAATTTACACAATGCTCAGGCATCTGCATTAATTTCTTTCCCGCAATTTAATGGGGGGATTTGATGGGATATAGGGATGTTGCCTACATATTTACGTAAAATTAGCTAGGTACATAACACTGCCTGCTCTCTGTCGCAATTGCATGGACAAGCTTCTACTTTTCTGAATCAACAAAAAGAACTACTACTAGCAATTTAGCATTAAACAGTAACCCCATGATCGATGCAAAACAAATGAGACTTAATCAGCCTTATATTTAAATTATTAATTCATCTTTTTCTGTATAGTTATGTGTAAGTATATTTCTGATAATATAATAGTCCCTCCGTTTCAATTTATGTGAACCCATTTGACTGGGCATGGAGTTTAAGAAAAGAGAGAAGATTTTTAAACTTGTGGTGTAAAATGAAGCACATATATTTTGTGTGGCTATAAATCATCGTATAAAGGTAAATTGTTTCCAAGGAAAGGGGTCATTCTTTTTTATACGGACCAAAAAGGAAATAGATTCGCATAAATTGAAACGGAGGGAGTATAATAGTGCAAATATTTTTACAGCATCACTAGTATACTTTGATAATATATTAATCAGTTCTCCATGTTTTCTAATCTGTAACATTAGAAAACAGATTGAAAGTAGTATAAGAATATTCACTATTCAGAAATTGCACGCCTTTTAATGTGTGTACTAGCAGTACTAATAGAAAAGCTGGTACATATGGAGATTACGAATGTCAAAGCTATGCATGTGGTAATCCAGAATTGTCAATAGGTTCCTAAAAGTAGCAGGTCAACAAGGAGTATTAGGTGGAGGATAATAAAATAAGAGGTAAGCCGCTCTGGAAATTTATTTGCGTTTGCATGAAAAGAAAAGGAAGAAAGAATTAAAAAAAGAGAGTGTAAAATGGAAATATTCTCAGATGAGGTGAGAGAAAAGTCAAGACCTGAATCAGAAATATTTTACCTTGGAAGAACTGAGATAGGCACGGTTATGAGCATGTAATGTGTGTATTTAATGGAATTTGGAGTGGCCTGTGCGCTAGTGCTCGCCAATTCTACCAGAAATATGAATATGTACGTACGTTTTAGATAAACTAGTCTAAGGGTACGCGCTTTGCATATGTACCCTATATAAGTGAATATACGATCTTAATAAAATTAAGTAATTATTATTCAATAATGTGTTTGAGTTATTGAACAAAAGTTAAAAGAAAATATAAGTTCCTAAAATTGATAAATATTGATCAAAGTTAGCTAGTTCAATAAATAAAGTACGGCCCTATAAAAGTCCTTATATGCTTTATTGTGATTTTTGATGACTTATGTAGGAATATAAGATGAAAATATTGTTATTTTTGTTACCTAACAGTATACTTTAAACAAGTAACAAAACTATGATACAGCTAATTTTGCTCTATTTTTTAATTTCTTTCACCGCTAGTGCTCTTCTTGTGGAAATAAATTTATGTAAATTTATCAACATAAAAAATAATTTTACTTACATGTAGATTTTGGAAACGAATTGAATTAGATTCTTTTCTAATTAGTTAATTCAAAGATTTTAATCTTTATTTTCTGCAGGGCTTTGTGCTGTTAAAATAACATAGAAAATATTTTAACTCCATTCCTACTCGAACAATATTTTGTCTCTTAATTAAGTTTTGAATAATATTTTAAAATTACATTCGATAATTGAAAAAATATTTAATTAAATACAGGTCTCTTACTTATAATAGTTACAATCTATAAAAGTTTTCGCTTATAAGGATAAGATGCTTATTAAGAATAATGAATATCTAAACATATTTTATATGAAAATTGCCGTGAGAAACTATAAGGAAACGAAAAAACCTTACATAATACATAGTTCATACACAAAAGCATTTAAATACTTACCTCACATAATGCATTTAATTAAATTTACATATTGGATTTATAAGTTATTGCTTGTGGTACGTTATTTTCTCTGCTTATATAAATGATTCTCTTGAACATAAATGATTTAGTATAAATTTGTCTTAATTTGTGTGAGTTTGCAGAAAGCTTGAGGTAGATGCGTTGATTCACTCGGGGGTTAGGGATGGTATTGCATGTTTGTCATTTAATTATGTGACGACCCAAAGGGGTCATCACTGTTTTCTTATCCATTCCGAGCTTCTAAGGCCTTGAAAACCTTATTTATAGTTGCCTCGATTTGCGTGCACAATCCGTACACGTAGCTGGAAGCTCAAATATGATATTCTGTGAAAATTCGCTAAGTTTTGATATTATTTGACTTCGGTCAATATTTTGGGTAAACGGACCCGGAACCGTAATTTGACGGTCCCGAAAGATCCGTAAAAAAATATGGGACTTGGACATATTCCCGGAATCGAATTTCGAGGTCCCAGGCCCGAGAAATAAATTTTTGAGTAAAATTATTTTCTGAAAATATTTAATAAAATAAAATTTGATTAAAAAATAATGGTATCGGACCCGTATTTTAGTTTCCGTACCCGGTACAGGTCATATATATGGTTTAACCGCTTCTTGTAAAGTTTGGTTGAAAACGGACATCGTTTGACGTGTTTCGGACTTAAAACAGAAGATTTGAAGCTTTATGAAATTTGGAAGAAATCATGGATTTTAAGGCTTAATTCATTGTTTATGATGTTATTTTGGCGATTTGATAGCACGGTCAAGTTCGTAGGATATTTTTGAGTCAGTGTGCATGTTAGGTTTGGAGCCCCGATGGCTTGGGTGAGTTTTGGATAGGTGTCGGGGTGGTTTTGGACTTAGAAAAAATTTGCAGAAAATCTGCAATAAGTGCACAGTGATTTCCTTCTTCGCGTTCACGACATACTGCCCGCGATCGCGATGCCTTAGCCCGTTCTTCTTCGCGTTCGCGTTGAAGCTCTCGCATTCGCGAAGCTTCAGTCTGTTTCCTCTTTGCGTTCGCGATGAACCCCGCGCATTCGCGAAGCTTCAGCCTTTCCTTCATCACGCTCGCGTAAGGGGCCATGCATTCGCATAGGCCAAATTATGGACCCCCAGATTTTACTCTTCGCGTTCGCACCCCTACCCACGCGAACGCGATAGCCTGTCATTACCTACCCTTCGCGAACGGGACACCCTTGTCGCGAACGCGATGGCAAATTTCGCCCAGTTAAATTTAACTCCCAAAATAGTGTAGTCGCGGACCATTCACAAAAACACCCGAGTTTCATCTTCTCCAAAGTCCATAGGCTTCCATTGAAGCTCCTCTTCACCAAAACTTTTGGAGTAAGTGTTTCTTAACTCGTTTTCTTAATTTTTCCATCAATATCATTTGAATTCCTAGGCCTAAACATGTGAAAATACATAGAAAATTAGAGATTTGGGTAGAGTTAGGATTTTCAATTATTTCGTGAATTAGACCTCGTTTTTGGGTCGAACTTGAAAGCAAATTATATATTCGGGCTCGTGGGTGAATGGGTGAATTTATTTTGGTTCGAACCTCGTATTTTGACCAAGCGAGCACGGGGTCAATTTTTATAATTTTGGGCAGGATGTTTAGGAAAATATATTTAGGCATCTGGATTGGATTGTTTAGTATTATTGATGATATTAAATCAATTGTGTATAGATACGATTGGATTGGAACTAAATTTGAAAGGAAAAGCGGTGCTTGAGGATTGAGTTGGCTATAGAACACCGAAGTAAGTGTTTGGTCTACCCTAGCTTGAGAGAATAGGAGTTGAGTCATAATTGCTAATTGCTATTTGTCGAGTACGACGTATAGGCATGGTGACGAGTATCTATACGTTGGTGTCTAGCATAACCGTGGGTCTTTATATTGTGAATATTCTGATTTGTTGTCGTATCTTCCATGCTTAAATGATGAATTCTACATGTTGTGAAGAGCATGTGAAAGAAATTGTGATATTTAATATTTAAGGAGTGTTGGCTCAAGTTATGAGATGAATTGATAATTATACTAATTGATTAAGCCCTTTGGAGCATTGGCTCAAGTGGCAAAATGAATTACAACTAAGAAACGACAGAAAGAGGAGGAATTATTGAATTATCTCCTCGCCAAAATAATTATGGAATTGTATATATATATATTCCTTGAATGGAAATTGTATTGTATATTATTGTGTCCTTATTGGGCCCTATTAAAATTTTTTAGTTCATTCCCTCACCCCTTAATTGTGATTGTTGTCTGGGTGAGCAAACATGATAAGTGATAATTGTGGATCGGGTTGCACGCCGCGGCATGATAAAATAGTAAATGATATGGATCGGGTTGCACGCCACAACAGATGTTAAATGATAAATGATATGGATCGGGTTGCACGCCGCGGCATGATTAAATGATAAATAATATTTAAGGAGCGGGTTGCACGCCACAAAAGTGTTGATATATATTGGGATCGGGTTGCACGTCGCAACAGTTGATGATACAAGTGTGTTTAATTTGGATATTGTGTTTAATGTGCATAAAGGTTTCCTTGTTCGCTGAAAAATTCTAAACTGTCTTAGACTGTTACTCTGGAATTATTATTAGTACTGGTATTACTTCTGCGATATGTTTTTTTATCCTTCCCATTTTTACTTGTCTATTTCTGTTTATTACCCGCTGTATATTATATAACTGCACAGGTTTATGTGAGTGTCTGGTTCTAGCCTCGTCACTACTTTGCCGGGGTAGGCTAGGCACTTACCAGCACATGGGGTCGGTTGTGCTGATACTACACTTTGTGCTCTTTTGGCACAGATACAGGTTTCGGACAATAGCAGCAGTAGCGCGGTTGTGAGCAGTCAGACCAGTGAGACACCGAGGTAGCCTTGCAGGCGTCCGCAGGCCCGGCGTCTCCTTTATCTTTATTTTCAGTTTGTTATCTCATGTATTCGAGACAAACAGTTTTTATATCTCTTTCAAACGGTTGTGTTCAGTATTCTTAGTAGTTCGTGAGTAATGTGACACCAGTTCTTGGGTAGAGGTTGTTGAATTTCCGTATATTATTTAGTCTTATTAACTTAAGTCTTCCACTCATTTAGATTATTCCGCTGTATTTATATTATTATCGTTAAATTGTTAAAAGAAGAATTTTGATAACGAAGTAGATAGATAACAGTCGGCTTGCCTAGCTCCTATTAGTAGGTACCATCACGACTCCCGAGGGTGGAAAATCTGGGTCGTAACAAGTTGGTATCAGAGCTCTAGGTTACATAGGTCTCACAACTCACAGACAAGCTTAGTAGAGTCTGAGGGATCGGTACAGAGACGTCAGTATTTATCCCCCAGAGGCTACAGAGTTAGGAAAATTTCACCTTTGTTCTTCCCTGTCGTGCGGATTTGTTTCTTCGATGCTAATTGAATTTCTACTTTGTTCTTTTACAGATGGCAAGAACACGCGCTTTTATTGATGGTTTGGTCCAGCCGATTCGTCTCCAGATGGCTATGGGAGCCAGGAGTGAGATCACTTTTCAGGAAGTGGCCAATGCAGCCCGCTGAATTGAGATGGCTCTGTCACAGGGAGGTGGCCATGGTTCGGATAAGAGTCCCCGTCACTCAGGCTGATTCAGCAGTACCTCGTCTGGAGGTAGAGATTCTTATGGCAGAGGCCATCCTCCCAGGGCCTTTCAGTCAGCTCTCCAAGTTTCCCACGGTACTTCAGGTGGTCGTGGTTCTTAGATATACTACTCTGATCAGCAGCTTTATAGTGCACCATCAACTCCTATTAGTGCACCGCCGATTCAGAGTTCCCGGGGTGGTCATTCAGGCTGCCAGGGTTAGCCACAACATTCGAATGGATGTTATGAGTGTGGTGAGTATGGCCACATCATGAGGGCTTGCCCTAGGTTGAGGGGTACCCAGCCGTAGTAGCAGGGCTCTCGTGCCATAGTACCGGCACCAGGTGTTCCACAGTCCGCCCAGTCAGCTAGAGGTGGAGGTAGATGTGCTAGAGGTGGAGGTAGAAGTCATAGAGGTGGATCTCAGACCACTAGGGATGGAGGCCAGCTAGCAGCCGGCCGGCCCAGAGATATTGCTCAGGGCGGTAGGGCCCAGCCCCGATGTTATGCACTTCCAGCCAGGCCAGAGGCTGAATCTTCAGATGCAGTTATTACAGGTACTATTTTGGTTTGTGATAGAGAGGCTTCAGTGCTATTTGATCCAGGGTTTACGTATTCGTATGTGTCTTCTTATTTTGCACCGTACCTGGTTCAGCCTAGTAATCCACTGAGTGTTCCTGTTCATGTGTCTATACCAGTGGGTGATTCTCGTTCCTGTATTGTGGTGATTGGGGGTCTTGAGACCCGTGTTGATTTGTTGCTTTAAGATATGGTCGACTTTGATGTTATTTTGGGAATGGATTGGCTATCACCCTATCACGCTATCTTGGACTATCATGCCAAGACTGTGACCTTAGCCTTACCAGATAAGCCCCGTTTAGAGTGGAGAAGGACTCCTGGTCACTCTACCCGCAGTGTTATTTCGTACGTGAAGTCTCGGCGTATGGTCGAGAAGGGGTGTTTGGCTTATTTGGCCTATGTTCGTGATTCCAGTGCCGAGGTTCCCACTATTGATTATGTGCCCGTGGTTCGCGAGTTTTTTGAGGTTTTCCCTTTAGATCTCCCAGGTATGCCACCCTATAGGGATATTTATTTTTGCATTGATTTGGCTCCGGGCACCCAGCCCATTTCTATTCTTCCATATCGCATGGCCCCGCCAGAGTTGAAGGAGTTGAAGGAGAAGTTGCAAAACTTGCTTGAAAAGGATTTCATTAGACCCAGTGTGTCGTCATGGGGTGCGCCGGTGTTGTTTGTAAAGAAGAAAGATGATTCGATGAGAATGTGCATTGATTACCGGCAATTGAACAAGGTATTTGATCAGCTTCAGGGTGCCAAGGTATTTTCAAAGATAGACTTGAGATCTGGCTATCATCAGTTGAAGATTATGGTATCCGATGTTCCTAAAATAGCTTTTCGCACTCGGTACGGACATTATGAGTTCTTGGTCATGTCTTTTGGTTTGACTAATGCCCCAGCAGCTTTTATGGACCTGATGAATCGAGTGTTCAGGCGCTTATCTAGAGTTTTTCATGATAGTCTTCATTGATGACATATTAATATACTCCCGCAGCCAGGAGGAGCATGAGCAGCATCTCAGAGTGGTTTTTCAGACTCTGAAGGATAGTCAGTTATATGCTAAGTTTTCAAAGTGTGAGTTCTGGTTGAGTTCAGTTGCATTTCTGGGTCATATTGTATCCACAGAGGGTATTATGGTAGATCCGAAGAAGATCGGGCAGTCAAGAACTGGCCTAGACCTACATCAGCTACAGAGATTCAGAGTTTCTTGGGGTTGGTAGGTTACTATCGACGGTTCGTGGAGGGATTTTCATCTATCACCGCCCCGATGACCAGGTTACCCCAGAAGGGTGCCCAATTCAGTTGGTCGAACGAGTATGAAGCGAGCTTTTAGAGGCTCAAGACAGCTCTGACTACAGCACCAGTATTGATTTTGCCCACAGGTTCAGGGCTTTATACAGTCTATTGTGATGCTTTCCATATGGGGCTTGGTGCAGTGTTAATGCAGGATGGCAAGGTCATTGCCTACACTTTGAGGCAGTTAAAGATTCACGAGAAGAACTATCCAGTACATGACTTGGAGTTGGCAGCTATTGTTCATGCATTGAAGATCTGGAGGCACTATTTGTATGGCGTGGCATGTGAGGTGTTCACTAATCACAAGAGTCTTCATACTTGTTTAAGCAAAAGGAGTTGAATTTGAGGCAGAGAAGGTAGTTGGAGTTGTTGAAAGATTATGATATCACTATTTTATATCATCTCAGGAAGGCCAATATGGTGGCCGATGCCTTGAGTAGGAAGTCAGCCAGTATGGGTAGTCTTGATTTTATTCCAGTCAGTCAGAGGCCGCTTGCCTTGGATGTTCAGGCCTTGGCCAATCGATTTGTGAGGCTGGATATTTCTGACCCTAGCCGAGTCCTAGCTTGCATGGTCGCTCGTTCTTCATTATTGGAACGTATCTATGATCGGCAGTTTGACGATCCTCATTTGTGTGTCCTTAGAGACACGATACGACGAGGAGGTGCCAAGCAGGTTACCTTAGATGCTGATGGAGTTTTGAGATTGCAAGGGCGAATTTGTGTACCAAATGTGGATGGGCTTCGAGAGTTGATTCTAAAAGAGGCCCACAGTTCCCGGTATTTTATTCATTCAGGTGCCGCGAAGATTATCAAGATTTGCGGCAGCATTATTGGTGGCGTAAAATGAAAAAGGATATTGTGGCATATGTAGCACGATTTTTGAACTGTCAACAGGTTAAATATAAACATCGGGGGCCTGGTGGTTTGTTTCAGAGAATTGAGCTTCCCGAGTCGAAGTGGGAGCGAATCACTATGGACTTCGTTACTGTACTTCCGTTGACTCGGAAGAAGTTCGATGCAGTTTGGGTCATTATTGATAGGCTAACCAAGTCAGCGCATTTCATTCCTGTGACAGTCACCTATTCATCCGAGAAGTTAGCTGGGATTTATATCCAGGAGATTGTTCGCCTGCATGGTGTACCGGTATCAATCATTTTGTATCGAGGTACGTAGTTTACCTCGCGTTTCTGGAAAGCAGTTCAGCAGGAATTAGGCACCCAGGTACAGTTGAGCACATCATTTCATCCTCAGATGGACGGACAGTCCGAACAGACTATTCAAATATTGGAGGATATGCTCCGAGCTTATGTTATTGACTTTGGAGGTTCATGGGATCAGTTCTTGCCTTTAGCGGAGTTTGCCTACAACAATAGCTACCAATCGAGTATGCAGATGGCTCCTTATGAGGCCCTATATGGTAGGCGGTGTCGATCTCTGGTTGGATGGTTTGAAACGGGAGAAGCTCGGTTGTTGGGTACAGATTTGGTTCAGGAGGCCTTGGATAAGGTCAGGATTATTCAGGAGAGGCTTCGGTCAGCTCAGTCCAGACAAAAAAGCTACGGATATCGTAAGGTCCGAGATGTAGCTTTCATGGTTGGTGAGCGTGTATTGCTTCGAGTGTCGCCTATGTAGGGCGTGATGAGATTTGGGAAGAATGGCAAGCTTAGACCTAGGTTCATTGGTCCATTTGAGATTCTTGATCGAGTGGGAGAGGTGGCTTATAGACTTGCTTTGCCGCCTAGCTTATCAGCCGTGCATCCAGTTTTTCATGTATCCATGCTTCGGAGGTATCACGGCGATCCGGCCCATGTGTTGGATTTCAGCACTGTCCAGTTGGACAAGGACTTGTCTTACGAGGAGGAGCCGGTGGCTATCTTAGACCGGCAGGTTCGTCAATTGAGATCCAAGAGTTTTCCCTCTGTTCGTGTTCATGGAGAGGTCAGCTTCCTGAGGCTTCGAACTGGGAGTCCGAGTCTGATATGCGGAGCCGTTATCCCCATCTATTCCTCGACTCAGGTACTTCCTTCTTCTGTCCGTTCGAGGACGAACGGTTATTTTAGAGGTGGAGAATGTGACGACCAAAGGGGTCATCACTATTTTCTTATCTATTCCGAGCTTATGAGGCTTTAAAAACCCCATTTATAGTTGCCTCGATTTGTGTGCATAGTCCGTACGCGTAGTTGGAAGCTCAAATATGAAATTCTGTGAAAATTTGCTAAGTTTTGATATTAAAATGAATAAATTTGACTTCGATCAACATTTTAGGTAAACAGACCCGGAACTGTGATTTGATGGTCCCGAAAGATCCGTAGAAAAATATGGAACTTGAGCATATGCCCGGAATCGAATTCCGAGGTCCCAGGCCCGATAAATGAATTTTTGAGTAAAATTATTTTCTGAAAATATTCAAGGAAAATAAAAATGAAATTTGATTAAAAAATAATGGTATCGGGCCCGTATTTTGATTCCGGCACCCGGTACAGGTCGTATATATGGTTTAAGCGCTTCCTGTAAAGTTTGGTTGAAAACGGGCATCGTTTGACGGGTTTCGGACTTAAAACGGAAAATTTTAAGCTTTATGAAATTTCGAAGAAATCATGGATTTTAAGGCTTAATTCATTGTTTATGATGTTATTTTGGCGATTTGATCGCATGGTTAAGTTCGTAGAATGTTTTTGAGTCAGTGTGAATGTCTGGTTTGGAGCCTCGAGGGCTCGGGTGAGTTTTGGATAGGTGTCGGGGTGGTTTTGGACTTAGAAACAAATAGCAGAAAATCTGCAATAAGTGCACAGTGATTTCTTTCTTTGCGTTCGCTACCTACTGCCCGCGATCGCGATGCCTTAGCCCATTCTTCTTCGTGTTCGCGTTGAAGCTCTCGCGTTCGCGAAGCTTCAGTCTGTTTCCTCTTCGCGTTCGCGATGAAGTTCACGCGTTCGCGAAACTTCAGCCTTTCCTTCATCGCGTTCGCGTAAGGGGTCACGCGTTCGCGTAGGCCAAATTATGGACCCCCAGATTTTACTCTTCGCGTTCGCACCCCTACCCATGCGAACACGATAGCCTGTCATTACCTACCCTTCGCGAGCGCGACATCCCTGTCGCGAACGCGAAGGGCAAATTTCGCCCAGTTAAATTTAACTCCCAAAATAGTGTAGTCGCGGACCATTCACAAAAACACCTGAGTTTCATCTTCTCCAAAGTCCATAGGCTTCCATTGAAGCTCCTCTTCAAAAAAACTTTTGGAGTAAGTGTTTCTTAACTCGTTTTCTTCATTTTTCCATCAATATCATTTGAATTCCTAGGCCTAAACATGTGAAAATAGGTAGAAAATTAGAGAATTGGGTAGAGTTAGGGTTTTCAATTATTTCATGAATTAGACCTCGTTTTTGGGTCGAACTTGAAAGCAAATTATATATTCAGGTTCGTGGGTGAATTTATTTTGGTTCGAACCTCGTATTTTGACCAAGCGAGCCCGGGGTCGATTTTTTTTTTTTTAAAAACACCTCCCAAATTAGGAGGATCTATAGTGTTTCCACACTTCCCCTCCAGCGTGACTCGAACCCAGGACCTAACGGTCATAGGTGGAGGTGTTTATGTGAGTGTCTGGTTCTAGCCTCGTCACTACTTTGCTGGGGTAGGCTAGTCACTTACCAGCACATGGGGTCAGTTGTGCTGATACTACACTCTGTGCTCTTTTGGCACAGATACAGGTTTCGGACAGCAGCAGCAGTAGCGCGGTTGTGAGCAGTCAGACCAGTGAGACACCGAGGTAGTCTTGCAGGCGTCCGCAGACCCGGCGTCTCCTTTATCTTTATTTTCAGTCTGTTATCTCATGTATTCAAGACAAATAATTTTTATATCTCTTTCAAACGGTTGTGTTCAGTATTCTTAGTAGTTCGTGAGTAATGTGACACCAGTTCTTGGGTAGAGGTTGTTGAATTTCCGTATATTATTTAGTCTTATTAACTTAACTCATTTAGATTATTCTGTTGTATTTATATTATTATCGTTAATTGTTAAAAGAAGAATTTTGATAAAGAAGTAGATAGATAAGAGTCGACTTGCCTAGCTCCTATTAGTAGGCGCCATCACGACTCCCGAGAGTGAAAAATCAGGGTCGTACACCTTTTTTTATAAAATATTTATAGATTTTGTAGGGATTTAAATCCTTAAATATTAGGGGTTACTATCCAATTCGAATAAGGAAAGATTTAATGACCACAATTTTTGTTAAAATCCTAAATATTGGGAAAAGATAAAATTTTAATTGAATTAAAATCCTAAATTTTGGAAAATAATTGAATGACAAGTTTGTCCAATATAAAATCTATTTTTAAGGGGTATAAAAAAGACGAACGACATTTCGCTAATGGGCTTTGTGCTTTTAATATAGTATAGATTAAATAATTTAATTTAGTATTGCTTAAATTAAAGTAATAATATTATAAAATTTTATTACCTTTGTTTCTCCTCGACCTTAAACATGATTGGTGTTAAAGATAGCAAGCAAACCTTGTAAGCAAAGGAGTAGGAACAAAACCAAGTTAGTTGATTCAAACTTGATCCAAAATGTTCCCTTTGCACTCCTAAATTTGCAATAAAATATAGGAATAAGACTAATTATTTTATTAGATTAAATAAGAGACAAAACAATTTTCGGATCCGCAATTTTTTTTATTAATAAAGCGAAAAACAGTTTTGCACTCTCACGTAATCATAGTCAAAACTCCGACAAGGAAGGGTCACTTTATTTTAAACCAAAGCAGGCGAAAGAATTGCAGCCACCAAAATGTGGATTATGCTTTGCATGGATAACGTAGATAATATTTGACTTAAATGCAAGTCAATAATTTCAACGGATTTGATTTACTACTTATACCAAATAAATAAAAAATGATTTTATCTAGTAGTGATAATGATTGGAAATAGGTTATTAGTCTTAACCAAAAGATTAATTGTGAATACTGTCACATATTTTGTGAGAGGCCACTTCTAACAAATTAGACCCACCCATGCCCTCGTTTTTTTTTCGAATTTAAGTTGAATATACAGATAATGTAATTTTTTTTCACTATATTACCATTGAATTTCTTATATTAATCTTTTCCAGACTAAACACTCTAGCCAAAATAACATAGGATTAGTGTTATATTATCCATTAAGTTTTTCAAAGAATATTACAAGTTCAATTCGTATACCTTTAGAAAGCACTAAATTTCAATTACTTTGACTTTTCAAAAGGAAGAAAGCATTAGTCGTTAATTACGTCATGGCTTATTAAAAATATTTACGTATTATTTTACTTCAAATTAAAGAAAAATTAAAGTGACTTTTACTAAGTAGAATACTTCCATTGTCCTTTTTCTTTTTGCGACAAGAACACACTCTTTTTTAGGTACATGCGGCAAGGCTTTCACCATTCTTGCTGTTGCTGGGCTGCAGGTAATTTGGACTTTAATTCTCCTTCTCCCATTAGTTTCATGTGTCTGCCTGCAAAAAACCGTAATAAGGAAAAAAAAAATTGACTATCAATTACATTGAATCTTGACATGACAACTAAAATGATTCGAGTATTGTGAACCTACCTGCACATTCATTCACTGCAATATCCTGTACATTGATTGTATTTTAAACGAAACTTCACATCTAACTATTTATATCTATCTATCTATATTATTATAAACGTAGAAAACCTAAATCAAAAAGTTTAATTACTTTAATACCCTTCTAAATAAATTAAAATTTTATACTTCAAATGAATTAAATAAAAATATTAAATTTTTATGAAGGGATGTAACCCTTCATATTAATTTCTAACCGACGGTTCCATTTTTTGCTTTTATTTTTTAACAAAATTTGATGCCTTTTCAAGTAGAAAAGGATACTATTGGTGAAACTTAGTGAAACATGTTCCTATCATGCACAACTATGTTATGCTAGACAATTTCTGATCTTAATTTGAAAGCAGCATGACAGCCTTTGCAAACATGAAGATTCTTCATTATTTTGAATGTCTCTCCTGGTTTGGTGTTCATCAAACCAAAAACAAGGGACGAGTTCTCATTATGGAGATAATTTTTTACTCACCATTTCCACAAGCCTTGCAAACACCTCTTAACATATACTCCAACTTCTTCCTCCGAATACGGAAAGCAAAAGGTAGCAGTCATCTTATTTTCTCACTTTTTCTCCTTTGTATACTTGATTATTAAAGTTCATACTCTTATTATAGTTCATCATCGTGATTTTTATTTCAAAGTTTTTCTATAAAAAAAATATCGTAATAACATGTCATGGTATTCAATGGTGCATATATGATGGTTTCTGTGTTAATAATATGTAATTGTGAGTCTTTGAGAGTGTAAAATATGGTCTGTACGTTGTCCTTTTAGAGCCTCTTTGGCCAAGCTTCTTGGAGGCTAGAAGTACTTTTTTCTCTCAAAAAAAGTACTTTTCAAAAAATTTAAGCTGTTTGGCCAAGACGGAGAAGTACTTTTGGCCAGCAGCAGAAGCAGTTTTTCTGCTTTTGGGAAGAAGCAGAAAACTCTTGCTTCTTCCAAGAAGCAGAAGCAGAAGCAGAAGCAGTAAATTAATTTCTTCAAGACAAAACTATCCTCACCATAAATTTATATTGTCCAAATTATCCCTTATTGATTTAAGTTTTTTCTTTTCATTTTTGTTTCTAGTTTTTACCATTCTTTTAAAATTAAAGATATCATATACATGAATCATATTATAACTTTACAAATTCTTTATTGACTTTTCTTGTTTTTGATTTTTGATTTGTGTAATGTCTTGTAACTTTTCAATTTATCTTCTTCTTTTTTCACACTAAAGCAAATTATCTACATCCTTCATTGGATTATCAATTCTCTTCCTACAAATAATCACTTATAATTTCTTCTGTTATATGCTATTAGTTCCCAAACCTTTAAAACATTTATCAAATCTAATTTGTAAAAATTACCTACAAATAAGTGATCATATGCTAAAAACTCATGTTTTAGTTATTGTAACAACACTATAAGTATTGCATTTCACAATGATTTG
>MU670237.1:12472-27679 GCA_026770625.1 Nicotiana glauca | reverse complement strand
TTTTGGATTTGGATTTGGGTCGCATGAAATGCACACCCGTATTTAGTAATGTAATTTTATTAAAATCGCGTCTAAAGAGACTAACGCGTTGTTATCTTTTGGGAAGGCCGTGAAATTTGCTAAACGGCCCGTCCCGAATTTCTAAGTATTTTTTATTAAGTAATTAATGAGGGCCCCGCAATTGTATATTTGATTTGGCGAGGCTCGTCTCATTTTTATTATTAAAGGACAATCCTAAAGTAAGCTAAATTTTTCTATTCTTTATTAGTCTCTATAGGCCAATTAATTCACAAATATAAATTCAAGCCTCGAATTCAAGTCCAAATTCAAACAAAAGGGAGGATCCTTTTAGCTTGAACCCGCTACCTAATCCAAAATCCAATTTTATATTTATGAAGTAATTTCCTATATCCTAAGGCTAGCCTACCCGAGTGATGACGGTCTAAGCATACTCCTAGCGGGCAATGTAATAAAAGTAAATAAGAAGGAACTAAAATATTCAAATAGAATAAAAGGAAAATTCTCGTTGTCTTTTTTCCCATTCCCACGGCCAACATGCAATTCATTTCTTGATATTCTTCTATTAGTACGTGACTTCATGTCAAGCATCAACTCAAGAAGAAAAATAAAGGCATAAATTGGCAGTTAAACACTAATACCACCAAAATAATGAGTTCAACTAAGTATTAAGCACAAACAATCAACTCTTAAAAAAGAAAAAAAAAGAGAAAAAAAAATAGTGTTAGAATTAAACAAAGCTCAAGGCAACTAAAGGAACGTGTCCTTAATTATTCTGTCAAAAGCATCTGAGACCTTATATCTGAGACCAATAAGACAAAACAAAAAAAAAACCATCAAGACTCAAAAATTCAATCAAAGGTAAAATAATTCACCAAGATAGTAATATGCTCTATTAACAGACTCGCATTACTCTAATCAATCAACATCCAAACCAATCTAACCAAGGGATGTCACTCCGTGAGGAAACACCTAGACTTTATCATAAATCAAAATTCTCCCAAAAGCATTAAGCAAAAACTATGACTTGCTGATATATTCTAATCAAACTCGCTGACACTAGACCAAACGATCACTTAAACTGTTTATTCAACCACTTTTAGTTTCTAAATTGATGAAGATGACTATTATCACAAGAACAGTAACCTTTTCCTAAAATTCTGAAGCCAGGCACCATGGTCCAAACTTATATGAACACGAAACTAGTCAAATTTGCCTTAGGGAATGATAGTTTAATTAACGACACGGGCATGGGAAAATTTCAGCATTACAGATTATCTTCAAATCACTCGATGCTCACACTAATTTTAGGTTGAGACAGAAACTGATCAAGCCTATTTTGATTCCAAAACATGAGATGCTTCAACAACTAACATTCACAAGAAGACAATCGGAATTACAACGCACCAATCCTCTATTTGTTGCTCAATATATGACCAATGATAAACCAAACTAGCGCCAAGAAACTCAATTAATCTTGGCAGGGGTTTAGAGTATGTTCTTGAACATTAGAAATGACCGACACAGGAAATGACTAACAGAGTACATTTGGAAAGCAACCTCAAGACTCAACTTAATGCTCAAACTCAATTAGGCCGACAGGAATGATTGAATATGCGTCAGGTGTATAGTTTTTGAAGCTGGAAATCAGACTGGGGGTGAAATTAAATGCAATGTCAATACAAATATCCAAACAGAGGGCGACAAGATGGCTTAAAAGGCATCGGGTTTTAACACACTCAATGACGAAGTACGCATCGATTTCACATTCTTGCTCTGATAAAGACACGCAACAGACAACAACATGTATATATAGGCAACACAACACTACAAGAAACTCATAAGCAGTGAGTGATGTCAAAACACTGAAGAAATGTGTTATCAGATCATGAAGAAATCAAAAGTTTTCAGAACCAAAATCAATAGTGAGAACAAAAACAACTCCAATAAGATAGTGAAGAACGAACCACATTCTTATTTCTAGCAGCCAAACCAACATACGAGCAGTACGACGGAACACAACAATAGACTAAACGGAGCAAAACATTATAAGCATCATACGAGCAGCACGAACAGAACGGAATCACACGTTAAGAGGAGTCATCCAATAGAGCCAAACGGAAACAAACTGGAAAACATTGACATTCAAGCATGAAAATGAAGCAGAACACAAGTACCAGAGGAAGATTTAATCCAACTAAAATCACATGACAGGGGAGACGAAATAAACCTGTTGAAGCTAATTTTCTTAAATAACAACAAGAGATTCAGTGACACTTCAACTTCAACTTCTAGAATCCAAACGAGATACAGCTTCGAAATCGGACAGAAACCTCGAACAAGAACTCGAAACAGCACTGGAATTTCAAATATGAACCCGAACTCCAACTCGTCTCAATCAATCTCCATAGTTGAAAACCAAATCAATAAGCTAGTATATATTTTTGTTTTCTGTTTTGGAAATCAAAAGAACAAACTAAAATAAACTCTAACGCTTTTATACTACTGAAACTGGAATAAGAAGAAGGTCGCCAAAACGGAACTAAAACCCTAGGTTTTGTCTTTGAATTTTTTTTTCCGATTTCTCTCCCGTTCTCTCTCTGAAAATCGTCCTCGACTTCTTCTCGCCTCCTCGTCTAAAATAGCCCTGGAAATTTTGTTGAATGAGAGGAAGATAGAGACACGCAAAATCCGTGTCTCTATCTGATGAGGGGTCCGTTAATTTTTAAGAGAAAAATGGGTTGGGTTGTCAAATGGGTCGGGTTTGGGTGTGGGTTGGGCTTGGGCGTGGGTTTGGCTTGGGCATGGGTGTGACATTGATTTGGGCCAGGTGTATTTCATTAGTAAGAGGCCCAATGTCGGGCATTATATTAAAAGTACCCATTCCTTTGTTTGTTATTTGTTTTCTTCTTTTATTTCTTTTGCTTTTTGTATTCATTTTTTAAATTGTAATATATCATATATATATATTTTGTATTTTCTTGATTTTATAAAATTGAGAAATTAAACTAACAATTATACTAATAAAAATCTAAAATTATTTAATAACTATTTTATAGTAATTTTCAATTAAAACAATAAAATGCTAAAATGAACTATTTTTGTGATTTTCTTTAGATTGTTAAAATGAATTAATGCATATTCTTTATATTTTTATCATGAGTTATTATGCAACCAATTAATATGAAAAATGCAACGAAATTATTAAAAATTGTAAAATTATTTAATTTGAAACTTTTGGAATAATTTGCTTAGGTCAAAAATCACGTGCGCACACTGGGTACAACATGTTATCAAATATTAAAAGCTAAAATCTGAATTACACTTCCCTTGTTCTCCAGGTGGGCGCCTGACTGCTGAAACTTGAAAGTATTCCCTTGTTCTCCAGGTGAGCTCCTGATTGCTGAACTTGAAAAGTATTCCCTTGTTCTCCAGGTGGGCTCCTGATTGCTGACGCTTGAAAAGTATTACCTTGTTCTCCAGGTGGGCTCCTGACTGCAACAAAATAGACAAACAAAGAAAAATTTTCGCCCCAGTTTGGTGGCTGGGCACATCATGTTACCAAATATTAAAAATTAAAAGGTAAAATTCGAATTGTACTTCCCTTGTTCTCCAGGTGGGCACCTGACTGCAACAAAATAGACAAACAAAGAAAAAATTTCGCCCCAGTTTGGTGGCTGGGCACATCATGTTACCAAATATTAAAAATTAAAAGCTAAAATTTGAATTGTACTTCCCTTGTTCTCCAGGTGGGAGCCTGACTGCCGAAACTTGAAATGTATTATCTCCAGGTGGGCTCATAATTGTAATGCTTGAAATTAATTCCTTTGTTCTCCAGGTGGGCACCTGACTTCAACAAAATAGACAAACAAAGAAAATTTTCTGCCCCAGTTTGATGACTGGGCGCATCATGTTGCCAAATATTATTGAAAACGAAAATTTTGAATTGGATTTCCCTTATTCTCCAGATGGGCTCCTGACTGCAACAAAATAAAACAAACAAAGAGAATTTTTTTTTGCCCCAGTTTGGTGGCTGGGCAGACTTACGAGTTGTTACTTAAGCTATTGATACGATGGTGATAGTAAAACTAAAGACTTGATTGGCATGTACGTCCCTTGTGAGTGAAACTATTTAACTAAGATTTTTATCCTAGGAGAAAATTCATCAGACTAGGTTTTCTGTTATCTTAGGAGAAAGATTCATCAGACTAAGATTTTGATCCTAGGAAAAGGTTCATCGGACTAGGTCCATTTTTTTATCTTAGGAGAAAGATTCATCAAACTAAGATTTTGATCTCAGGAGAAGGTTCATCAGACTAGGATTTTGATCCTAGGAGAAAGTTCCTCAGACTAGGTCGTTTGGTTATCTTAGGAGAGAGTTTCATCAGACTAAGATTTAGATCCTAGGAGAAGAGTCATCAGACTAGGTTTACTATCTCAGGAGAAAGATTCATCAGACTAAGATTTAGATCCTACGGAGGATATTCATTAGACTAGGTCCATTTTTGGTTACCTTAGGAGAAATTTTCGTCAGACTAAGTGTGGATCCTAGGAGACGGTTCCTCAGACTAGAGTTTTTGCTATCTTAGGAGAAAGATTCATCAGACTAAGATTAAGACTCTAGGAGAAGGTTCATCAGACTAGGTCCTTTATTATCTTAGGAGAAAGATTCTTCAGACTAAGATTATGATCCTAGGAGAAGGTTCATCAGACTAGGTCCATTTTTGGTTATCTTAGGAGAAAGTTTCATCGGACTAAGATTTAGATCCTAGGAGGAGATTCATCAGACTAGGTCTTTTGTTATCTTAGGAGAAAGATTCATCGGACTAAGATTTAGATCTAAGACGAGATTCATCAGACTAGGTTCATTTTTGTTATCTTAGGAGAAACAATTCATCAGACTAAGAGTTTGATCCTAGGAGAATGTTCATCAGACTAGGTGTTGATCCTGTTATCTTAGGAGAAGGTTTCATCAGACTAAGATTTTGATCCTAGGAGAAGATTCATCAGACTAGGTTTATTATCTTAGGAGAAAGATTCATCAGACTAAGATTTTGATTTGGAGAAAAATCCATCAGACTAGGCCTTTTATCCTAGGAGGAAACATTGTGAAAAGTAATGGCAAAGGTCAATGATTTGAGAAACTTCCCTTTTGTCGGTTCTCCTCTTCTTCCTTTTTCTTTTTTCTTTCCTTTCTTGTTCCCTTACTGTTGAATCAACTTTCTTGCACTGCTTTGTTCCTGTTTCAAACAAATAAAATTTGTGAGTTAAAAATGTGGTGGTTGGTTTGTGGCCTTGAACTTTGAAGGCGGCCCGATAGCCTCCGTTTGTTGCATTGCATGAACTGTCATCTCCCCAACCCTTATGTTTCGTATCAACCCCACGGCATGTCTATTGCCCCCCCCCCACTTCGGGTATATGATGTTCTTTCTTGGCTTAACCACTGGTTTCGGCCTTGAGTTTATTGTTTCCTCACTCACCATGATAACTGATTCTCACTTGGAGACCTTGCTAACCCATTTCTTTGTTACCTTTAACGCAGCACATATCTCTGATCCGTTCACCAAACATCCTCCATCTGTTGCATTGTTCCTGAATTGATACGTTCCAAACCCTCATATTTTACACGAATCCCAAAGTATGTTGATTGCGGCCGACTCATTGTGCCTGTTGTTTTCTCCTGACTTGACGCTTTGATGTGTTCACTAGATCCTGTTTTGTTTAATTAGAAAGTTTGGTGGTAGATTTTGAAGTCATTTCTCACTGGTTATGACCAACCGACTTAGGAAGAGGGAGTAAAACAAGGTGGGAGGAATAAAGTATAGGATAATGGAAAGAGACGATTCCTAACAAGAAACCTACAGAGTAGCAACCCATCGGATGTGGATACCGACTCTAACGACCTTGACATGCACCTGCAGCCTACTCTGTTTTATCAAATTTGATGCTCGGCTTTTGTTGTACCTTTTCGCCGTGAAACTGGTCTTCAATGCTCCACTTATCCGATCTGATTCACAATCCTTAATCGACTTGTAGTGCCCGAAGGGTTTTCACCATCAAGCCTCTCTCATTTTGGTTTCTCTCTCGTCCCACCGTCGCCTTATGGTGCCTGTAAATGTTTTCACCAATAAGACTCTCATTTTTTATTTCTCTCATCTTTCATCGCCTTAGGGTACCCGTGGTGGTTCTCATCGACAAGACTCTCTCATTCTTCATTTCCTTCGTTTGGACTGGAGTGTCGCCCCTGATATGATTCACCTCTGCTCGCTTGACTCGGCATTTCTTGAAGACTGGTCAAAAGGTCTTTCTTTGGACCGTAACGCAGGCTTTTGGATGGGGAATAGAAAGAAAGGGTATCAAAGGCTCAAAACAATTCAACATGAGTTCAAAATTATAACTTTCGGAATCAGGTTTCTCACAACAACCACAACTTCTGCCCCGGTTTCTTTCTTGGGGACTTTTGGACATTTATTTTGGTATGACTGAATCTCAAAGAGGCTGCCTACGTACCCTATTGGGATCAAGTCAAACGTAGTTCAGGCGACTACATCTGTTGTTGCGATCTTTCCTTTCTTCCACTTTTCTTTTCATTTCTTTTCTTTTCCTTCTCTCTTCTTTTCTCTTCTTTTCTTTTCTCTTTTTTTTCCCTTCTTTTCTCCTTTCTTTTCTTTTCTTGTTCTTGTTTTTTCTTTCTTTTCTCTTTTTCCTCTTTTTCTTTTCATTTCTTTTCTTTTCCTTCTCTTTTCTTTTCTCTTTTTTTTCCCTTATTTTTCCTTTCTTTTCTCCTTTCTTTTCTTTTCTTGTTCTTGTTTTTTCTTTCTTTTCTATTTTTCCTCTTTTTCTTTTCTTTTTCCTTTTTCTCTTCTTTTCATTTCTTTTCTTTCCCTTTCTTTTTCACTGTTTTTCTCTTGTTTTTCCACCTACTTTCCCCGCTCGGCTTACGAGTTTTATTATTGATTCCGAAAGAGGGGTATGCAAGAAAATAATCGAGG
The DNA here is from genome assembly GCA_026770625.1 of Nicotiana glauca. NCBI lineage: Eukaryota > Viridiplantae > Streptophyta > Magnoliopsida > Solanales > Solanaceae > Nicotiana > Nicotiana glauca. The sequence continues at coordinate 20,669 of MU670237.1, read as the reverse complement.
CTCAAAGGGGTAACAAAGGATAAAGTATTTGGATAGCAGAATAAAATGCCTTCGTCATACCAATCTCCAAAACATGCCAGGTACAAACTACACAGTTAAACAAACTGAGGAAAACACACATAACACCTTTTGATTGATTCACATATTTGCCTTTTGTATATGTCAATTACCTAGCACCATTGGACAACAATCTCGTGTAATGACCCGACCCGTCGTCACGGGAGTTACCGCCCCATTTCCCCCATTTAATGCTTCTACATGTTTCATTATATGTGTTTGGAGAATTTGAAGTAATTCGGATAGAGTTCGGTTAGAAATGAGACAATTAGTCTCTTTATGAGAAGGTTAGTTTGGAAAAGTCAACCGAATGTTGACTTATGAGTTAGAAGGCTCAGAATGGATTTCCGATGATTCGACTAGTTTGGGGGGATGATTTGTGACTTAGGAGTAAAGTCGGAATTCAATTTGGAGGTCCGGTGTAGAATTAGGCTTGAATTGGCCAAGGTTGAATTTTGACGAATTCCGGTTGATAGGTCATATTTTGATCCGAGAGTCAGAATGGAATTCTGAGAGTTGCAGTAGCTTCGTTAGGTGATTTTGGATATGTCTGCAAAATTTCAGGTCATTCGGACGTTGTTTGGTTGGGTTTTGGACCATATGTGAGTTTTGGAAGAATTTGATAAACTAGGCTTGAATCCGATGTGTTTTAATGGTTTTAGTATTGTTGGACGTGTTTTGATGATTGGAATAAATTCGTATAAGGTTATGGGATATGTTGGTAACTTTGGTTGAAGTCCCGGGGGCCTCGGGTGAGTTTCGATGGTCTATTGGGAAGTTTGAGACTTGGTGTAATTGCAGAAAATTGCAGCAGCTGTAGCAGTGAAATTTGTTCACTGCGATTGCGAGGTTAAGGACGCGATCGTGTAGAAGGTTTTTGGGGAGCCTTAGTTTTGTTCTTCGCGTTCGCATCCTGGGTGTCGCGTTCGCATAGTTCTGAGTTGGTATTTTACGCGTTCGCATAAGAAGGGACGCAAACACGTATCTTGGGGAGGCAAGTCAACGCGATCGCATGGTCAATGTCGCGATCGCATAAAGCAATTTTTGGAAATGGGAAATTTGTACTTCGCGATCGTGTGCCTGGGGCCGAGATCGCATAGAGTAATCACTGGGTGTCAGAATAATTTTTAAGGGTTATTTCATCCGCGACCCATTCATTATTTCTACCATTTTTACTCCGCCAAGAGAGCTTTTTGAGCGATTTGAAGAGGGTTTCAACGGGTATTGATTGGAGGTAAGTCTCTTGACTAGAAAACACCATTTTATGGAATAATCAACACTCAAATTCATGAAAGTGGGTAGAAATTGTGAAGAACTAGGTCTTGGTTTTTGAAAACGAATTTTTAGGATTTGAAAGGCCATACGAGCTCCGTTTTCAGCAAACTTTATATGTACGGACTCGTGGAGAGATGAGGAATCCATTTGTGTGATTTTTAGAAATTTTCAAGAAGTGGGCCCGGGGCTCGAGTTTTGCCAACTTCGTATTTTTGAGTATTTTTCGAGTAATTTCAATTGGGTTATGTTCCATTAGGCTATTGTAATGTATTTGTTGTGGTTTTGACTAGATTCGGCACGGGAGAAGGCGGATTCGAGAGGAAAAGGCATGGCGGACTAGTTTTGTGGCCGGCTTGAGGTGAGTAATAGATGTGGATGATGACCTGAGGGTTTGAAACCCCGGTATATCACACTGTGACGCTATATTGAGGCGAGACACGTACTCTACGGCGAGTGCAAGGTCGTTTTTGATTGGAGGACTATGGCTTAGTCCGTCCGAGTGATGTTCATAATGTGCATTGACTAGAAATTAATTGGTAAACATCCTACTTGGATTGCTATGAGCATATTTGGGTTGCGTGCCAATTATTTGGATCCCGTAGGGATTATTGTCACTGCTTCCATGATGCTTAGCATGTTTTCATGATATCAGTCCTGAGTTAAACATTGTCTCGAAATGATTAGTAAATTTCTAAGGTTTTAAATCACTTAAACTATAATACCTGTTAAATGGAACTGAAAATGGTAAACTTGATTGTGCCCGTGTGGCTTGCATGCATATATAACTGGACTGATTGAGGACCGGGCTGCACGCCACAACGAATGCTATGATTATATTGCGCTTGGGCTGTAGGAGCCCCTCCGGCGTCTGTACACACCCCCAATGAGCGTCGTCGATGTTAAATGGATCGGGCTACACACCGTAGCGGTCATGTGCATTGCATTGCATTCATGCATTGTTATTTACTTATTCTACCTGTCATTACCTGTTGTTGTTCCATTGATGAATGTGTAGACAAATTGGTTATAGCTTTGCATTGTGCTATATTTGGGATTTCTTACTGTCAGACATTATACATGCCTATTACCACTGAGTTGGAAGTACTCACTTTACTCCCTGCACCTTGTGTGCAGATTCAGGTACTTCGGGAGCCTAGTTGAGCTAGTTGCTATTTCCAGAGTTTTCTGGAGTTGTCGAGGTAGCTGCTTGACGTCACAGGACCCGACTCCTCCCCTATCTTCTTTATTATTTTCGTACCTTAGAAAATATTTTTTTTTGAGGATTCTTGACTCGATATTATTTAGAGGCTCTAGACTCATGACCCCAGGTCTTTGGGAGTTACAGTTTATGTTAGAGTTTCGTATTGTTTTCATTTGAGTATTTCAACTATGAGTATTGATATTTGATTTAAGTGTTTAATTAATTGGTTTTGATCTTCATGCTCAGTTGAGAGAGAGTGAATGTTCGGGCTTGCCTAGCATTAGTGTTGGGCGTCATCACGACCGGGTTTGGGGTCGTGACAAGTTGGTATCAGAGCCTAGGTTACTAGGCCTCATGAGTCATGAGCCGGTTAGTAGAGTCTCGCGGATAGGTACGGAGACGTCTGTATTTATCCTCGAGAGGCTGCAGAACCTTTAGGAAAACTTCACTTTCTTGGAATTCTTATCGTGCGTAGTTGATTCAGCTTGAGATGTAACTCTTGAAATTTCTTCCACGTGTCTGTATGCGCACATGAGCGCTCGGTATTATAAGTGCCCTGATGGCTTGTGATTCCCCGATCAAGGGGCGCGATGTGATCCCGTGAGTTTGATGTTGGGCCTGTCTGGAGGACTAGAGGCCGAATCTTTGCCAACGGCTTGAGCACCGAGGTGCTGATTTTGTGAGCAAGTGTTTTGAACTCATATGTTCATTATTGTCCTTATTAGCCGGAATGGCGGTTGGATATCCACGTGAGGAGTATGTTAGTGCTGCGAAGTGTATTTATATAACTTAGTAGTGGCGAAGAAGCCTATTGGATAGTAGATGAACTATTAAGTGATTCGTTTCTTATTGTGATCTGTTGAGTAGCCCCGAGTTATAGGCGCGTGAAGAATATTTTTCGTGCCTCCTAGTTGGAAACTAAAGTGCATTACATGCGGCGATATAAGTTTAGACTCAGGAAGATTAAGTGATGGTGTAATGTGTATGGCAGTGGAAGGTATACAAAATAAATAGTAACTAAAGGTAAAGCTAATGGGTAATTGGCTTATAAGGGAAATCTATTTGTCATATTAGTTAGATAAGTCTGGGAGCTGAGATCGCTTCTGTAAATGTATTATGACGAAATCGTTGAGTCAAGGAGACCACCTTGAATGCCGAAAACATTAAAGAAAGAATATGTTCCTACTTGGTTAAATAGCCCAATAATGGAGAGTTGAAGGGTATTTTCTATGTGTTATGATTATATTCAAATAGGTGCAACGCATGTCCATGTATCAATTTTGATAGTATAATACATGTAGTATTGAGATTTATGTAATTGATATGCATTTTGATGCTTTGTCAAGTTGTGGATGTGTTGTTAGGATGGTTTTGGTGATTCTCTGGCAGGTAGATAGGCCCAATTACAAAGGAGACTCTGCCGAAATTTTTGAAAAAATTTTTTTTTGGGACTTGGTAAAAAATTTGGTCACCTAGAGAGTGGGCTTAACTGTTGTGTGAGTAAATGCAAGAATTGCAGAAGAGTTAAAATTTCAGATGATTCGTGTTCACGAGCTTATGAAGGAGCGAGTTCAATCTTACTATGGTATTAAGGCAACAATAGAGCATATGCGTTATGATTTATTGAGTGTGTTTTGATCTATGGCTTTCTAGCCAAGTTGGGGAGCTTGTTATTGGTTAGTTGATTGTACGGTTATATGCTGTGTCAATTCTAATTTTAGGCATGCTGGCGAATCAGTTCTGGTTGTGGAAATTAGGCCGAGAATGGCACGAGTGAAGGAAATTTTTTGACAAGATGTCAAGAGCTCGGATGAGCAGGAAAGACGTTTCGATGGTTAAGATAAATTGGTATTGTCTTCAGCGTCATCTGAGAGCGGTGTTGTGTCCTGGTTAGTGATTCTCGATCGCTTTACAGTATTAGTATGACCGGTGGTTTGGAGGTACGCTCCAGATATTGTTGTGGTAGGTTGTGGGAGTGTGTCCCACGGGAATATTATATAAGTGTGGCATGTGGTCACTTGACTGATTAAAGATGTAAACCAAGTATCAAGGTTGTGATGGTGTCGTTAAATTGAGGAATTCATGCCTGGATGGCACTTGGCCTATTGGGTTGTGAACTAGGGAGGATTACTCCGATTATGATGGTTGTTCTTGTGTGCTATGAGAAAAAAAAAGAGTTATTATGGACCCTTGAAAGGTTGTCAAACTAGTTCATTGTGATCAAAATCGGCTTGAAGTCTATGGATAGATTTAATGTGAATAATGGATCTATATCAGGCCAGATGTGTGCATTTTTGTAACGCGGTCCTCATGGAGGAGTAGTTAGGTTGATGCTTCATTGTCAGATATCTCACGTGGTGATGCATTACGCCGTGTGATTTGTGAAATGGCTCGAGAAATTGCTTATGTGTTGAGAATCCGCGTTGGGATGAGGTTACCTGAGCAACTTGGCTCCTGAAATTCAGATTGTATATCGCACCTCAGTTGTGCTTGAGTTTTGTAGTTATAACGCTAAATATCCCTCAGGGATGATATTAAGCACTTAGCATGCGTATGACCGATATTCGGTATTTTGTTGCAATGAGTAGATTTGGCTCGATGTGTATCTCCTTATATGAGATCTATGTGTGGATCGGGTGGCACGCCGCCATGGGTATGTTATCCGGATCGGGTTGCATGCCGCAATAGTGTGAAATTAAGTATAGTTTTCTATACGCTATCTTTATATGCCTTACTACCTGTTCTCCAAGGAAAGTCTGTATTAGTGCGTAGGATTTGGTAATTCCTTCCGGAGCTTGTTTTCTTTTGTATTGCATTCGAATTGGTAGCCTATTGGCACATTGGGGCATCATATGCGACTTTTAATTATGTCTTGAGTGGCTTATTGCCTGAGCAGTTCATGTTGGGCGAGGCAAGATCATTGAATTTGAGATCAGTGCAATCTGAGTATGTAAAGTAAATTAAAGAGCTAAGACCATTGTTTGGCTCAAAATGAGGTGATAGTTCTTACAAAGAGTATAGAACTAACGAATTGTTGTTTCGGTAGTAGTTATGAATGTGTACATGTCTAATCCGTCGTGTTAGTATTGTAAGAATTTGAACAAGACCTGTGTATGTCATGCAGAGCATGGGATGTGTAGTGATTCCTCCTAAGTGATTAGATAAATGATCTTCGGATGATTAGGGAAAATGATATTGCTAAGTGGAAGTGATTTGATGAGAGTATATGTTCTCAGAAAAAGGTAATGTGATTAAACTGATTATATTTCGGCAGTAGTGCGGCATGTTCTTGTTGGGTCCACTGGTAGTATTTGAGTTTGCTCGGTAGCACAGGTAAATATCAAGTATTGTCGTGGAATGAAGGAGTATCAAATGTGTGCATGTATTCGCACGGTGGAAACTGGGATAAGGTATGATGATTTGTGTGTCATATGGAGTTCTGATGTACAAGCTATGTTGTGATGTTGGAATTCAGACTGGTTCTCTTGGTGTTGGGAGATTTTGAACTATTGCATTATGGGCTATGTCGGAAAATGCCACAGGCTGCGTGGAAAGGTGCATTAGACTATGTTCTAGTAGAATGATTTATATTTCGAGGACCAGCGGATGGCTGGAAAGGATTGATGTTCTTGATTGGGCCTTCGTGGCGGATGCCAGTGCAGAGGCTTCTACCATTGATTCAGTTCCAGTATTGAGGGACTGTTCGGATGCATTTCTTGTGGCTGGACATATCGCCGGGTGAGATTGTATATTTCGGTATTGATTTGGGACCGGGCACCGTATCGTACGGCTTCAGCAGGAGTTATAGTAGTAGAAGAAACAGTTTCAGGCTTTTTGGTACTGAGTTCGTTGGCAGGCCGATATGGCTACGCATTTAGCTTGAGTTAGCTTGGTTGACCCTGAGTTGTATTGTTGAGGAATAGGTTGAGTCTATCGTTATTGAGCTTGTTAGCGATCTAAGGAAAGCTATGAGTTTTGTTTTCCCGATGTTATGAAACATTGTGATTTGTTAGTTATGGGCACATGTGGTGCGGTTCTATTGAGAATTCATAGAGGAAGTCGAGCGAAAAGCGTAATTGAGTGTTGCTCGGTGCATGGAGCATTGGTTATGGTCTATCGGGTTGCGTGTCGTGTGTTCTCTGTTTCACCGTGGGTGTAATGAATCGCGTTGGTTTCAGACATCAAATGTGCATGGTTGTTGATTTTGAGCATAGCGGCTTAAGGTGCTTAAGGTGTAATCGTATTGGGATAGGATCGCGCATTGTAGCGAGGCTACGGGAGTTATGACCTTTCGGGGTAGATTCAGGCATTCTATTTCTATGATGTGAGACGGGGTCTCAACCTTGTGTTGTAATGGCATTGATGAGCTTGAGGTACAGCTCTCTCGTTTGAGTCATTCGTCATGATTTGAGTGTGTTCAAATCGTTTCTTATTGTTGCATGTACTATGCAGGTTGTGGCTTAGGTCTGTGTTGAGGTGTCATATCACCAAGTTGGTGTATTGGATTCGAGGTGATTGTTGGAGTTCTTAATGAGTACGAACCGGTTTAATTTCAGCTTGCAAGAGGGATAATATCGAGGGTTGACCCGGAAATCTGTTGTGATATCAGTCAAGGGAAGTGGTTTCATGAATTGTTGATCTGAGAGATGATTACGATTTATAGCGTGTTTCATTCATCGTTGGTAGTATATGAAAGTGTTGGAATAAGGCTTTAGCTAATAAGAGGTTCTTTGCCGGTAATTGGTTGTTGGGGACAACTGCTGTGAATAGAAGTTATAGTTCCGAGTGTTTGGTTTAGGCGGTATATCATATGTTTTCACCTGAGGGTGAAGGTACGGGTTACTACAGTTGGTTCGGGCTTATTCTGGGTATAGATGTGAATTTCTGATCTTATGTATGATTTTCGGAAAGTGCAACGTGGTTCTATAGTTATGGTTTAAATGGACGGTGAAAGTTCGGTTGTATTGTGTTATCGGGTCTATGCGAGATAGGGTGACGAGGGATCACCCCGGTTATATGATTGGTAAGATCATTCAGCTACTGGTGGGCTTCTAGAACAACTCTCGATACGCTCGAGGACGAGCGTTTGTTTAAGTTGGGGAGGATGTAATGACCCGACCCGTCGTCACGGGAGTTACCGCCCCGTTTCCCCCGTTTAATGCTTCTACATGTTTCATTATATGTGTTTGGAGAATTTGAAGTAATTCGGATAGAGTTCGGTTAGAAATGAGATAATTAGTCTCTTTATGAGAAAGTTAGATTGGAAAAGTCAACCGAATGTTGAATTATGAGTTAGAAGGCTCGGAATGGATTTCCGATGATTCGACTAGTTTCGGGGGATGATTTGTGACTTAGGAGTGAAGTCGGAATTCAATTTGGAGGTCCGGTATAGAATTAGGCTTGAATTGGCCAAGGTTGAATTTTGGCGAATTCCGGTTGATAGGTGATATTTTGATACGGGAGTCGGAATGGAATTCCGAGAGTTGCAGTAGCTTCATTATGTTATTTTGGATATGTCTGCAAAATTTCAGGTCATTAGGACGTCGTTTGGTTGGGTTTCGGACCGTATGTGAGTTTTGGAAGAATTTGATAAACTAGGCTTGAATCCGATGTGTTTTAATGGTTTTAGTGTTGTTGGACGTGTTTTGATGATTGGAATAAGTT
>MU670231.1:70494-132986 GCA_026770625.1 Nicotiana glauca | reverse complement strand
CGTTTACTTGAAATTCAAATCCTAGCTCATTCTTTCAACTTTAAGCTTTCGAAATGAGAATTCTCTTCCCAAATCAACTCTGGACTTCTTGAAATTTAATTCCGACCACACGTACAAGTCATAATACCTGAAATGAAGCTGTTAATGGCCTCCGACTGCTGAACGGAGCGCTGGTACTCAAAACGACCGGTCGGGTCGTTATAATTATTCAGAGAACTGAAAAATAGAGTCCGTTTATTTTTGGTACCAAAATATCTCTGTCGTCTATGTTTTAGACCACAAATGCCCCTTAAACCATTAGTCTTGCCATTGAAAATAACATAGCAGTCCAACTGGGTTAGATTTGCTTACATGGTCATCCACCTAAACAATCCAGCATGGCAGAAGTTATTCCCGAAATTTTTTAGTAAAATACAAAATCAACATTTATTCCGAAAAAGTAAAAAAAATCCGGAAAACTTATTTATTTCGGAATTTTGCTATTAAAATACAAAATCAAAAATTATTTTGAAAATAGTAAAATATTTTCGGAAAAATTATTTATTTTGGATTTTTTTTATTAAAATACAAAAATCAACGCTTATTCCAAAAAAAGTAAAAAAAAATTACGAAATAATTATTCTTGATTGGGGTTTATGATTTGATGAAAAAACTCCATTATTCTCTTTTGTGAATTTATGATTAGTTTGATCTAAATTTTTAGATGCTTATAAATTATAGCTTCACAAAAAAGCACACCTCTACTGTAAGTATCAATTGGTTGATCCGAAGTTCTTATAATTTTTGGAGTTTTTAAATTTTCAAAAATTCTAAAATTCAATTTCAAGTGCAATTTAAAATTTTCATAGTCGAACATTTATTCCGAAAAATCCGGAACAATATATTAAAGCATGTTCCAAAATAATTTATTTTGTATATTATATAATATTTTAATAAATAATAATTTATCCTGAATTATTTTATTATTTTCGGAATAAGTGTTGATTTTGTATTTTAATAACAAAATTCCAAAATATAGAATTTTGCCGATAATTTTTTACTTTTTCGGAATAAATGTTGATTTTGTATTTTAATAAAAATTTCCGGAAAAAATAATTTTTGCCATGCTGGATTGTTTAGGTGGATGGCCATGTAAGTAAATCTAACCCAGTTGGACTGTCATGTCAGCTTCAATGGCAAGACTAACAGTTTAAGGGGCATTTGTGGTCCAAAACATAGACGGCATGGATATTTTTGGTACAAAAAATAAACGGGGGATATTTTTGAACTATTTCGGATAGTTCAAGGACATTTTTGGCCCTTTTTCGTTTTTTATACGATCAGATAATCTCGAAGCGATAAGTTCTAAAAGTATTTTTACCTTTTAAGTATTAAAATTATAACAAGGAAAGATATAGTAGTAATAGCTAGAAGGGAATTTGGACTCTAGATTTATTCTTTCCAAGTGATGACCTTGTTTACCAAAGATACAATAGATTTCACGTTTTCTTCTTCGTTTTCAGTATCATTGGTTGCTGAATATTTTGACGGGAAGCAAATAGAAAACAAGACTGGAAGACATAGAAGAGGCGGGATTAGTGAGATGAGCGTTTAAAAAATAAAACAGCAAAAACGAATACAAAATATTTATCATTGAGTTAAGTTAATATAGATTACATTTATCATTTTCAAAACTTTTATAATTTTAATAAACAGATTTTAAATATTAAAGAAAAAAACCTAAGAATAAAAACCGACCTGAAAAAAAGAAGCAAAAAGAAAGAAAATAAGGGCATATTTCTAATTTGTACCAGTCTCTTTTATAATATTTGAAAAAGTTAAGTCATTTATGAAAAGTAGCTTATTTTTATTTTTTACGTAAAAATATTTATTTTAAAACTTGAACAAATTAATTTATAAAATAATTCCTTACAAGATAATTAGAAAAAAAAATTATACACCAGTTATTGCTATATAATTAATTTAACTAAATTTATCACGATGTTCAAATATACTGGATTTAGTTATTGTAGACAATAAATTTGCGTCAAGAAAATAAAATCAAGACCGAAAATATCGTAACAATCGTAGTATTTTATTTTAAATATTTGAGTGTTACAATCTCTATGAATTCTCTGATTCTTCTTTCTAATGGTAAATAAATTCAAGGGTCTTTGAGCTTGATCTTGAATATGTATTTGTTTCCACGAATGATGATCTTGTTCTTGAGCATGAGCTTGGTTGCTTGAACTCGATCTTGATTCGTTCTTCGTTCTTGAGTTTTAACTTGATTTCTTGAATTTGAACTTGATTGCTTTAAGCTTGAAACTTGTAGAGAAATTTGCGGCGTTTGATCCACGAGCTCTCTCTTGCTTCTTGTTATAACTTCTGGTGTCTTTTATGAGTTATCAAGACCCATATTTATAGTTGTGGAAGGAAGGAATTGTGATAAGAACAAACTCTTTCCGACCAATCAAATTGAAGTGTGACATGGCCGTATTTGATTGGCAAGAATATGTCACTTGCACACGTGGCGCGATTTCATTGGCCTTTCAGTATGACTGGCATGCCTTGTCATTTTGACACGTGGCATGATCCTATTGGTTCTTCCGCTTGACTTGGCGCGCCACGTCATTTGACACGTGGTACCAGACTGAACCTCTAGGAAGATGTCATATTTGGCTTAATGAAGTGGGCCCATCACTTTAGCCCAATTAAATGGGCTAGCCCAATGGATTAAGACTTATTTATTTAATTCATATATATATCGGACTTATATAACTAATTCAATTATATTAGCCCAATAATATTTATTTGGACTATCATATTGAAATATAGTTCATATTATTTTATCGACTTAAATTCAATAAAATTTTAATGCTTACAAATGCCCCTGCTTCAAAACTTGTCACATTTGTTTGCCAAGGCTTGAAGTAATATTGAAGCAACATCCTTTCTTCCTTTATCTCTTTTCACGTAAAACTTGGCCAATTTGTCTTAAAGTAACAATAATAATTCCAAAGCTTGAAACATTAAAGTTTCCAAACTTCAGTCAAAAACACTAGAGTTTCCAAAGTAACGATGATTGTTTTGATTATTCTATTTTGGACTTTTGCATTCTTCAAAAACAGATTTTTCTTTATATTGTCATATGCTTACAAATGTCCATCACATGCAAATAGAGAAATAAAAATTCAGCCCAGCCCATAAAATATGTGTCACGATCCGAATTTCCCACCCTCGGGAGTTGTGATGGTGCATGCTAATAGAAGCTAGGCAAACCAACTCTTATCCACCTTTTTCATTAACAAAATTCTTCTTTTAACAATTTAACAATGATAATATAAATACAGCGGAATAAATTCAATGAGCGGAAGACTTAGGTTAATAAAACTGAATGAAATACGGAAGTTCAACATAAACCTCTACCCAAGAACTGGTGTCACATTACTCACGAACCACTAAGAGTACTAAATACAACTGTTTGAAAGAAAATATAACTGTTTGTCTCGAATACATGAGATAACAGACTGAAAATAAAGATAGAGGAGACGCCAAGCTTGCGAACGCCTGCAAGGCTACCTCGATGTCTCGCTGGTCTGGAAGCCAAAACCCGCGCTACTGCTACTGCTGTACGAAACCTGGATCTGTGCAAAAGAGCACAGAGTGTAGTATCAGCACAACCGACCCCATGTGCTGGTAAGTGCCTAGCCTAACCCCGGCGAAGTAGTGACGAGGCTAGTACCAGACCACAAAATAACCTGTGCAGATATACCATTGAAACTGGAGGAGGGAACATACTTCAGGGGTATCAGATATAAAAAGAATATCAGGAATAATGGAGAAGCAATCTACTGTTTAGCTTCTAACACGGAAATACGAAATAAAGACAACTTTCATATTCAGTTCATCTTGTTGCAGGCGTGCAACACAATCCCATTTCTCATATCTCGTGGTAGGCGTACCACCCGCTCCCATTTCATAATATCTCGTGGTAGGCGTACCACCCGCTCCCATTTCATCAATCTTGTGGTAGGCGTACCACCCACTCCCATTTCATAATATCTTATGGTAGGCGTACCACCCGCTCCCATTTTATAATATCTTGTGGTAGGCGTAACACTCGCTCCCATTTAATAATATCTTGTGGTAGGCGTACCACCCGCTCCCATTTCATAATATCAAACAACGCACGACATCGCCCTTCGTGCTTTATCACTCTTCTTCACCCAAACAACAATCACAAATAAGGGGCAAGGAAGTAAACAGAATAATAATAGAGATCCCAATAAGGGCACACAAATTAAGCAATAAAATTCCCGGCAAGGGAGATACCAACAATTTAACAAAATATCTCTGCAAGGAAATTATTCAATAATTCTTTTTCTTTCTCTTTCTTTCATTTCTTATTTATAATTTATTTTACCACTTGAGCCAATGCTCCAAAAGGTTTAATCATCTCGTATACTTTCTCAATTCATATTATAACTTGAGCCAATGCTCCTCGGAGTTTAAATATCACAATTTCTTTCACATGCTCTTACAACACATAAAAATCATCATATAAGCATGGAAGGTTCAACAAGATCATAATATTCGCAATATAAAGACCCACGGTCATGCTAGACACCAATGTATAGATACTCATCACCATGCCTATACGTTGTACTCGACAAATAGCAAGTAGTAAATGAGACTCAACTCCTATTCCCTCAAGCTAAGGTTAGACCAAACACTTACCTCGAAGTTCTATAGCCAACTCAATCCTTAAGCACCGCTTTTCCTTTCAAATTTGGCTCCAAATCATTCAATCTATACAAATTAATTTTAATATCATCAATAATACTACACAATCCAATTATAGTGCCTAAATATAACTTTTTAAACCTTCTTCCAAAATTTCCAAAAATCGACCCCGGGCCCGCTTGGTCAAAATACGAGGTCCGAACCAAATTCCGATCACTCATTTACTTACGAGCCCGAATATATAATTTGCTTTCAAATTCGACCCAAAACGAGGTCTAATTCAAGAAAAATCAAAAAATCTAACCCTACCCAATTCTCTAATTTTCTACCAATTTTCACATATTTTAGGCCTAGGAATTCAAATGATATTGATGGAAAATGAAGAATACGAGTTAAGCAAAACTTACCCAAGAAACTTTGGTGAAGAAATGCTTCAATGGATGCCTAAGGACCTTGGAGAAGAAGGAGTTCGTGAAAATTTTGATAACTCTCGAGATGGTTCTGTTTTGGGACTTTTAAAGAACTGGGCGAAAATTGCTCTATGCGATCGCGGACAAAGGCATGCAATCGCATAGAGTAAGTGTGACTGGGCAAAAAAATATTTTATGCGATCACGTTAAAGAGCTTGCGATTGCATAGGGTAATGTCTGTTGTGCACTGCGATTGCGGTCGTAAGGTTGCGATCGCATAGAGGAATAAAAGGAAGGCTAGCTTTACTCAATGCGATCGCGGGGAATGGTATGCGATCGCATAGAAGGATTTCTGGACCCCTGAGGTTTGTTCTATGCGATCGCGACTCCTCTTATGCGATCACATAGAAGGAATAACTGGGCAACCAACAACTATTTCTGCAATATTTTTTAGGCTAAAACCATCCCGAAACACATCCGAATCACATCCGAGCCCTCGGGGCTCCTAACCAAACATATGAGCTAACTCAACAACATCATATGAACTTAACCGAGCGATCAAATCGCCAAAATAATATCATATACATCAAATTAAGCCTCAAAGTCTAAGTTTTCTTCCAAATTTCATAAAACCTTAAATTTTCCATTTTAAGTATAGAAACATGTCAAACGATGTCCGTTTTCAACCAAACTTTATACAAAGTGCTTAAACCATATATAAGACCTGTACCGGGTGCCGACCAAAATACGGGTCCGATACCATTACTTTCTAATCAGATTTCATTTCCATTTTTATTAAACATTTTCAGAAAACAATTTCAGACAAAAATTTATTTCTCGGGCTAGGAACCTCGGAATTCGATTCCGGGCATACACCCAAGTCCCATATTTTCCTGCGGACCTTCCGGGACCGTCAAATCACGGGTCCGTTTATCCAAAATGTTGACCGAAGTCAAATTTATTCATTTTAATATCAAAACTTAGCAAATTTTCACAAAATTTCATATTTAAGTTTTCCGGTTACGCGCCAGACTACGCACGCAAATCGAGGCAACCCTAAATGAGGTTTTCAAGGCCTCAGAGTCATAGAATTCAATTTAAAACAAGTGATGACCGTTTGGGTCATCACATTCTCCACCTCTAAAATAACCGTTCGTCCTCGAACAGATAAAAGAAAGAAGTACCTGAGTCGGGGAGAAGATAGGGATAACGGCTCCGCATATCAAACTCGGACTCCTAGGTCGATGCCTCAGGAGGTTGACCTCTCCACTGGACACGAACAGAAGAAAAACTCTTGGATCTCAACTGACGAACCTGCTGGTCTAGAATAGCTACCGGCTTCTCCTCATAAGACAAGTCCTTGTCCAACTGGACAGTGCTGAAATCTAACACATGGGCTAGATCGATGTGATACCTCTGAAGCATGGATACGTGAAAAATTAGGTGCACGGCTGATAAGCTAGGCGGTAATGCAAGTCTATAAGCCACCTCTCCCACTCGATCAAGAATCTCAAACGGACCGATGAATCTAGGGCTAAGCTTGCCCTTCTTCTCAAATCTCATCACGCCTTTCATAGGCGACACCTGGAGCAATGCCCGCTCACCAACCATAAAGTCCACACCTCAGACCTTGCGGTCTGCATAGCTTTTTTGCCTAGACTGAGCTGAACGAAGCCTATCCTGAATGATCCCGACCTTGTCCAAGGCCTCCTGAACGAATCTACCTAACAACCGAGCCTCTCCCGGCTCAAACCATCCAACAGGAGACCGACACCACCTACCATATAAAGCCTCATAAGGAGCCATCTGGATGCTCGGTTGGTAGCTGTTGTTGTAGGCAAACTCCGCTAAAGGCAAGAACTGATCCCACGAACCTCCAAAATCAATAACACAAGCTCGGAGCATATCCTCCAAAATCTAAATAGTCTGCTCGGACTGCCTGTCCGTCTAAGGATGAAATGTTGTGCTCAACTCAACCCGCGTGCCCAACTCTCGCTAAACTGCTCTCCAGAAGTGCGAGGTAAACTGTGTACCCCGATCCAAAATGATAGATACTGGCACACCATGAAGGTGAACAATCTCCCGGATATAAATCCCAACTAATCTCTCCGATGAATAGGATACTGCCACAGGAATGAAATGCGCTGACTTGGTCAGCCTATCCATAATGACCCCAAACTACATCAAACTTCTTACGAGTCAACGGAAGTCCAGTAACGAAGTCCATAGTGATCCTTTCCCACTTCCACTCGGGAAGCTCAATCCTCTGAAATGTACCACCAGGCCTCTGATGCTCATACTTAACCTGATGACAATTCAAACAACGAGCCACATATGCTACAATATCCTTCTTCATTCTACGCCACCAATAACGCTACCGCAAATCCTGATACATCTTCGCGGCACCCGGATGAATATAGTACCTAGAACTACGGGCCTCCTCTAAAATCTACTCTCAAAGCCCATCCACATTAGGCACATAAACGCGCCCCTGCAATCTTAAAACTCCATCCGCATCTAAGGCAATTTACTGGGCACCTCCACGTTGCACCGTGTCTCTAAGGACACACAAATGGGGATCATCAAACTGACAGTCACGGATACACTCCACCAATGAAGAATGAGCGACCGTGCAAGCTAACATACGACTGGCTTATAAATATCAAGTCTCACAAACTGATTGGCCAAAGCCTAAACATCCAAAGCAAGCGGCCTCTGACTGACCGGAATATAAGCAAGAATGCCCATACTGGCTGACTTCCTACTCAAAGCATCGTCCACCACATTGGCCTTTCCTGGGTGATATAAAATAGTGATGTCATAATCCTTCAACAACTCCAACCACCTCATCTGCCTCAAATTCAACTCCTTTTGCTTGAACAAATACTGAAGACTCTTATGATCAGTGAACACCTCACATGCCACACCATACAGATAATGCCTCCAAATCTTCAATGCGTGGACAATGGCTGCCAACTCTAAATCATGCAGTGGATAGTTCTTTTCATGAATCTTTAACTGCCTCAAAGCATAGGCAATGACCTTGCCATCTTGCATCAACACTGCACCAAGCCCAACACGGGAAGCATCACAATAGATCGTATAAGGCCCTGAACCTGTGGGAAAAACCAATACCGATGTCGTAGTCAGAGCTGTCTTGAGCTTCTGAAAGATTTCCTCACACTTCTCCGACCACCTGAACTGGGCACCCTTCTGGGTCAACCTGGTCATTGGGGCTGCAATAGATGAAAACCCCTTCACGAAGCGACGATACTAGCCTGCCAGCCCCAAGAAACTCCGAATCTCTGTAGTTGATGCTGGTCTAGGCCAGTTCTTGACTGCCTCAATCTTCTTTGGGTCCACCTGAATATCCTCTACTGATATAATATGACCCAAAAATGCAACTGAACCCAACCAGAATTCACACTTCAAAAACTTAGCATATAACTGACTATTCTTCAGAGTCTGAAGAACCACTCTGAGATGTTGCTCATGCTCCTCCTGACTGCGGGAGTATATCAAAATATCATCAATGAACACTATTATGAATGAATCCAAATAAGGCCTGAACACTCGGTTCATCAAGTCAATGAAGGCAGCTGGGGCGTTTGTCAACCCGAATGACATAACCAAGAACTCATAATGCTTGTACCGAGTGCCGAAAGCTGTATTAGGGATCGGATGCCCTAATCCTCAACTGATGGTAACCAGATCGCAAGTCAATCTTGGAAAATACCCTGGCACCCTGAAGCTGATCGAACAAATCATCAATCCTCGGTAGTGGATATTTATTCTTGATCGTTACCTTATTCAATTGTCGGTAATCAATACAAATTCTCATTGACCCATCCTTCTTCTTGACAAATAACATAGGCGCACCCCAAGGCAAAACACCGGGTCTAATGAAACCCTTCTCAAGCAAATCCTGCAACTAGTCCTTTAAGTCTTTCAACTCCGGCAGGGCCATATGATATGGCGGGATAGAAATGGACTGAGTGCTCGGAGCCACAACAATGCAAAAATCAATATCCCTATAGGGTAGCATCCCCAATAGGTCTGAAGGGACGACCTCTAGAAACTCGCGAACCATGAGCATAGAATCAATAGAGGGAACCTCAATGCTGGAATCACGAACATAAGCCAAATAAGCCAAACACCCCTTCTCGACCATACGCTGAGCCTTCACATACAAAATAGCATTGCGGGTGGAATGACCAGGAGTTCCCCTCCACTCTAAACAAGGCAAATCCGGTAAAGCTAAGGTCACAATCTTGGTACAAAAATCCAAGATAGCGTGGTACGGGGACAACCAGTCCATCCTTAATATAATATCGAAGTCGGCCATATCTAAAAGCAACAAATCAACATGGGTCTCAAGAACCCCAATCACCACAATATAGGAATGATGAACTCGTTCGACCACAAGAGAATCACCCACCGGTGTAGACACATAAACAAGAATACTTAGTGGATCACTAGGCAGAACCAGGTACGGTGCAAAATAAGAGGACACATACGAATACGTAGACCCTGGATCAAATAGAACTGAAGCCTCTCTATCACAAACCATAATAGCACCTGTAATGACTGCATCTGAAGACTCAGCCTCTGGCCTGGCTGGAAGGGCATAACACTGGGTTTGGGCCCCACCACCCTGAACCATATCTCTGGGATGGCCTGTTGCTGGTTGGCCTCCACCTCTGGTAGATTGAGCTCCACCTCTAGGACCTCTACCTCCACCTCTAGCTCCTCTACCCCCACCTCTAGCTAGCTGGACGGGCTGTGGAACACCTAGTGCCGGTACCATGGCACGAGAACTTTACTGCGGAGAACTGCTCGAAGCTCGAGGACAATACCTAGCAATATGCCTCGTGTCGCCACAAGTAAAACAAGCCCTCGGCGGACGGCCCTGGAAGCTCTAAAGTGGCGGTGCAGTGATAGGTGCTGATGGTACACTGTAAGGTTGCTGATCAGAATAGTACGTCTGAGAACTACAACCACCTGAAGTACCATGGGAAACCTGGAGAGCTGACTGAAAGGGCCTGAGAGGATGGCCTCTACCATACAAATCTCTACCTCCAGACGAGGTACCACTGAATCTGCCTGAATGACGGGGCCTGTTATCCGACCCATGACCTCCTCCCTATGACAGAACCATCTCAACTCGGCGGGCCACATTGGCAGCCTCCTGAAAAGTGATCTCGCTCCTAGCATCCTTGGCCATCTGAAGACGAATCAGCTTGATAAGACCATCAATAAACCTCCTCACCCTCTCTCTCTCTGTGGGGAGTATGACAAGAGCATGGTGGGCTAGAGTAATAAACCTGGTCTCATACTGAGTGACCGTCATGGAACCCTACTGAAGGCGCTCAAACTCCCTCCGAAAGGCCTCTCTCTAAGTTAGGGGGAGAAACTTCTCCAGAAACAACACTATGAACTGCTCCCAAGTCAAGGATGGCAAACTGACTGGTCTAGCTAAGCAGAAATCCCTCCACCAAGTCTTGGAGAATCTAGATAGGCAAAATGCAGCTAAATCAACTCCATTGGACTCAATAATACCCATGTTCCGAAGAACCTCGTGGCAACTGTCCAAATAATCCTGAGAGTCCTCGGTAGATGCACCGCTGAATGTAGAAGTGAAGAGCTTGGTGAACCTATCCAGCCTCCACAAAGCATCAGCGGACATAGCCGCTCCATCGCTGGGCTGAGCTGCTACACCTGGCTAAACTCCCATAGCTGGTTGAACCACTGGAACCTGAACATGGTGAACTACTGGCTCCGGAGTGCACGTAGTAGGAGTCTAAGCTCCTCCTCCTCCAGCCTGAGAAGTGGCTGGTGCTACAGGAAGCAATCCTGCTTGGGTGACATTCTCCATAAGGCCTACCAATCGGACCAGACCGTCCTGAAGAATTGGGGTGGCAATGAACCCCTCAGGGACCTGAGCTGGGCCCACCGGAACTGCTGGGGCAAGAACCTCCTCCTCAAAATCAACCTGAGGCTCCGCCACTGGTGCTGTTGCTCGGGGCTAAGCTCTGCCCCTACCTCAGCCTCTAGCACGGCTACGGCCTCGCCCTCTGCCCCTAGTGGGAGTTGTTGTTGGGGCATCGAGTTGCTGAGCGGTAGATGAGGAAGCGCGTGTTCTCGCCATCTGCGAAAGAACAGAGTAGAAATTCATATAGCATTTGAAGAAAAAATCTGCACGACAGGAAAGAACAAATGTGAAGTTTTCCTAAATTTGTAGCCTCTGGGGATAAATACAAACGTCTCCGTACCGACCCCTCAGAATTTACTAAGCTTGTCCGTGAGTTGTGAGACCTATGTAACCTAGAGCTCTGGTACCAACTTGTCACGACCCAGATTTACCATCCTCGGGAGTCGTGATGGTGTCTACTAATAGAAGCTAGGCAAGCCAACTCTTATCTACCTTTTTCGTTAACAAAATTCTTCTTTTAATAATTTAACAATGATAAAATAAATACAGCGGAATAAATTCAATGAGCGGAAGACTTAAGTTAATAAAACTGAATGAAATACGGAAGTTCAACATAAACCTCTACCCAAGAACTGGTGTCACATTACTCATGAACCATTAAGAGTACTAAATACAACCGTTTGAAAGAAAATATAACTGTTTGTCTCGAATACATGAGATAACAGACTAAAAATAAAGATAGAGGAGACGCCGAGCCTGCGAATGCCTGCAAAGCTACCTCGGTGTCTCGCTGGTCTGAAAGCCAACACTTGTGCTATTGCTACTGTTGTACGAAACCTGGATCTGTGCAAAAGAGCATAGAGTATAGTATCAGCACAACCGACCCCATGTGCTGGTAAGTGCCTAGCCTAACCCCGGCGAAGTAGTGACGAGGCTAGGACCAGACCACCAAATAACATGTGCATATATATATATATATATATATATATATATATATATATATATATATATATATATATATATATATATATACATACAAATACAACAAAGGTGAAAGCAGAAATAAACCATTGAAACTGGGGGAGTGAACATGCTTCAGGGGTATCAGATATAAACAGAATATCAGGAATAATGGAGAAGCAATCTACAGTTTAGCTTCTAACACGAAAATAAGAAATAAAGACAACTTTCATATTCAGTTCATCTTGTTGCAGGCGTGCAACCTAATCCCATTTCTCATATCTCGTGGTAGGCGTACCACCCGCTCCCATTTCATAATATCTCGTGGTAGGCGTCACCCTCTCCCATTTCATAATATCTTATGGTAGACGTACCACCCGCTCCCATTTTATAATATATTGTGGTAGGCATACCACCCACTCCCATTTCTTAATATCTTGTGGTAGACGTACCATCCGCTCTCATTTCATAATATCAAACAATGCACGGCGTCACCCTTCGTGCTTTATCAATCTTCATCACCCAAACAACAATCACAAATAAGGGGCAAGGAAGTAAATAGAATAATAATAGAGATCCCAATAACGGCACAAAAATTAAGCAGTAAAATTCCCGGCAAGGGAGATACCAACAATTTAACAAAATATATCGGCAAAGGAATTATTCAATAATTCTTTCTCTTTCTTTCATTTCTTACTTGTAATTTATTTTACCACTTGAGCCAATGTTCTAAAGGGTTTAATCATCTCGTATACTTTCTCAATTCATATTATAACTTGAGCCAATGCTCCTCGGAGTTTAAATATCACAATTTCTTTCACATGCTCTTACAACACATAGAAATCATCATTTTAGCATGGAAGGTTCAACAAGATCATAATATTCGCAATATAAAGACTCACGGTCATGTTAGATACCAATGTATAGATACTCGTCACCATGCCTATACGGCGTACTCGACAAATAGCAAGTAGCAAATGCGACTCAACTCCTATTCCTCAAGCTAAGGTTAGACCAAACACTTACCTCGAAGTTCTATGGCCAACTCAATCCTTAAGCACCGCTTTTTCTTTCAAATTTGGCTCCAAATCATTCGTATCTATACACAATTAATTTTAATATCATCAATAATACTACACAATCTAATTATAATGCCTAAATATAACTTTCTAAACGTTCTTTCAAAAATTGACCCCAGGCCCACTTGGTCAAAACACGAGGTCCGAACCAAATTCTGATCACCTATTCACTTACGAACCCGAATATATAATTTGCTTTCAAATTCGAACCCAAAACGAGGTCTAATTCAAGAAAAATCAAAAACTCTAACCCTACCCAATTCTCTAATTTTCTACCAATTTTCACATGTTTTAGGCCTAGGAATTCAAATGATATTGATGGAAAATGAAGAAAACGAGTTAAGCAACACTTAGCCAAGAAACTTTGGTGAAGAAATGCTTCAATGGATGCCTAAGGACCTTGGAGAAGAAGGAGTTGGTAAAAATTTTGATAACTCCCGAGATGGTCCTGTTTTGGGACTATTAAAGAACTGGGCGAAAATTGCTCTATGCGATCGCGGACAAAGGCATGTGATCGCATAGAGTAAGTGTGACTGGGCGAAAAAATGTTCTATGCGATCGCGTTAAAGAGCTTGTGATCGCATAGGGTAATGTCTGCTATGCACTGCGATCGTGGTCGTAAGGTTGCGATCGCATAGAAGGATTTCTGGACCCCTGAGGTTTGTTATATGCGATCCCAACTCCTCTTATGCGATCGCATAGAAGGAATAACTGGGCAACCAACAACAACTATTTCTGCAACATATTTTAGGATAAAATTATCCCGAAACACATCCGAATCACACCCGAGCCCTCGGGGCTCCTAACCAAACGTATGAGCTAACTCAACAACATCATATGAACTTAAACGAGCGATCAAATCACCAAAATAACATCATATACATCAAATTAAGCCTCAAAATCCAAGTTTTCTTCCAAATTTCATAAAACCATAAATTTTTCATTTTAAGTTCGAAACACGTCAAACGATGTCCGTTTTCAACCAAACTTTACAAAAAGTGCTTAAACTATATATAAGACCTGTACCGGGCGTCAGAACCAAAATACGGGCCCGATACCATCACTTTCTAATCAAATTTTATTTCCATTTTTATTAAACATTTTCAAAAAAGAATTTTACACAAAAATTCATTTCTCGGGCTAGGGACCTCGGAATTCGATTCCAGGCATACGCCCAAGTCCCATATTTTTCTGCGGACCTTCCGGGACCGTCAAATCATGGGTCAGGGTTCGTTTACCTAAAATGTTGACCGAAGTCAAATTTATTCATTTTAATATCAAAACGTAGCGAACTTTCACAGAATTTCATATTTAAGCTTTTCGGGTACGCGTCTGGACTGTGCACGCAAATTAAGGCAAACCTAAATGAGTTTTTCAAGGCCTCTGAGTCATAAAATTCAATTTAAAACAATTGATGAGCGTTTGGGTCATCACAATATGCAAGTTAATTGAGATGTGTTTGCCACGTAGCATAACTCTGAACAACTTGTATCACTATGCCCCCACTATCCAAATATCTTTAGGAGAGAAGTCCTAAATATTTCATACGGAAGATTGAAATTTGAGTCCATGTTGACAATAACTTATTGTCTCCGCATTGGCATCCAGTCCCAGTTAGAAGAATAATTCTTACAATCTGAATCCCTTTTGGAGTTCGATTACAACCATCCCACATCGACAAAGCCACTTAACATGTTGCCTTGAGAAATCTATATAAAGGGTGCGTACTCTCCAACTTGTGAGCATCAGTTCACAGTATTTTCAAGCCACTTGAGTCTATTTTTGTGGACTTGGAAGGATTAATACGAAGGTAATTTCTTCTTTTTTTCTCGTGCTTTCTTTTTGTTGTTGTTTTTTTAGGTCAAGTGAGAAAGATATGTTCTTGTTCAACAAGATGACCCATTCATGAAGAATACGGTCTTGGGGTGTGAGAGGATGAGTACTCATCCTTGTTCGAATATCAGAGATATTACTCTCATGGCCGAATACTGGATAGACTACTCTCACTGAGGCCCAATTCTTGGAGAGATTACTCTCAAAATGGCCCGACTACCAGAGAGATTACTCTCAATGTGGCCTAATTATTAGAGAGGGTTCTCTCAAAATGGCCCGACTACCGGAGAGATTACTCTCAATGTGGCCCAATTCTTGGAGAGATTACTCTCAAAATGGCCCGACTACCGGAGAGATTACTCTCAATGTGGCCTAATTCTTGGAGAGATTACTCTCAAAATGGCCTGACTACCGGAGAGATTACTCTCAATGTGACCCAATTCTTGGAGAGATTACTCTCAATGTGGCCCAATTCGTGGAGAGATTAATCTCAAAATGGCCCAACTACCGGAGAGATTACTCTCAATGTGGCCCAATTCTTAGAGAGATTACTCTCAAAATGGCCCGACTACCGGAGAGATTACCCTCAATATGGCCCAATTCTTGGAGAGATTACTCTCAAAATGGCCTGACTACCAGAGAGATTACTCTCAATGTGGCCTAATTCTTGGAGAGATTACTCTCAAAATGACCCGACTACCGGAGAGGCCAACTTAAGGTGCAAAAGGACTCATATGTCCACCTTAAGATTGGAAAGTTATAGTTCCTTTTAAGGAAAAACCCACGAAGAGGCCAACTTAAGGTGCAAAGAGACTTATATGTCCACCTTAAGATTGGAAAGTTATAGTTCCTTTTAAGAACAAACTCATGAAGAGGCCAACTTAAGGTACAAAGGGACTTATATGTCCACCTTAAGATTGGAAAGTTATAAAGCTTCAACTTGAAGACGACATCGACTTTAACATTTGGAACACTTTGAAGATTTGGCGGACTTTGCAGACTTCAACTTGGGGGCTTACATATTTCAACTTTAAGACCGGGGAATTTGAAGACTTCAACTTGAAGACCAACGGAGTTGAAGATTTCAACTTGAGTACCGATGGGCTTGAAGATATCAATTTACCATGGAGGGTTGCCCCTTTTAAATCAAATGAGATCAAAGTTCAACAAAAGGATGGCATTTCAGCTTGATTTTGCATTCCTCCATACTTCAATCGGACAACAATTTGGGCAATATGTATCTTTTGAACTTTTGCGACTGAACTTAGAATCAAACTCTAAGCTGCCTACCCCGGTGAAGAGGATCAAGTCATACCGTAGTTCAGACTGAGTGATTTTTTTATGTCCTAACTTTTGCCTAGGCCATCTCTTTTGAAGTTTTCAACCTAACGGACTCTTTTTTTTTACGTCCTAAATTTTGCCTAGGCCGCCTTTTTCAAGATTTTCAACCTAGCGGACTCTTTTTTTTATGTCCTAACTTTTGCCTAGATTGCCTCTTTCGATATTTTCAACCTAGCGGACTTTTTTTAGGAGGGCGTACATAGTTTAGACTCATGTGGGCCAGGAGTGTAGCAACATGCAGTTTAGGCTCATGCGTCAAAGAGCGTTGCAACTTCAAGGATAATACTTCTTCAAAAACTTGCCATTGATAGGGCCGATCCTCATACCATCTGCATCAACCATCTTGTAAGCCCCACTTGAGTAAGCTTCTTGTACGACATATGGCCCATCCCATTTTGAAGTGAACTTCCCTACAGGTTTATGGGAAGTAATTATGGGTCTTCGTACGGCAAGGACTTGATCTCATACTTGAAAGGATCTCGGGAGAACTCTTTTATTGAAGGCACGAGATAATCGAGCTTGATAACATTCAAGACTCTATTGAGCTTCCAATCTCTTTTCATCAAGAGCTTCCAACTCTTCTAGTTTAAGTCGAGCATTTTCTTCATCAGTGATAATATGTCTTGAATAGCTAGTCGTAACGAAGGTATTTGGTGCTCAAGTGGAAAGACGGCTTCGACTCCATAAACGAGTAAATAAGGAGTCGCCTGTGTTGGCGTGCGGTGAGTCATCCTATTCGCCCATAGAGCTTCTTCCATACGGTCATTCCAATCTCGTTTGGATTTGGAGACGACTTTCTTTAACAAGTTGCATAAAGTCTTGTTGAATGCCTCAGCTAGACCATTGACGACAACATTGTACATCGAAGAGTTACATTGCTTGAAGCCAAAGAGATCACAAATCTTGTTCATCAACCTATATCGAATGGCTTTCCATTATCCGTTATTATGTAACGAGGAATGCCAAAGCGATAAATGATGTTTACTCGGATGAAACTTGCAACATTTTCCTTCTTTACTTCTTTAAGAGCAACAACTTCAGCCCATTTTGAGAAGTAGTAAGTTGCAGCCAAGATGTATTGGTGCCCACCAGAGGACTTTAGCAGTGGTCCAACAACATCCAATCCCCAAGCATCAAATTGTCAGGATGCAATAGTCGGGTGAAACACTTCAGGAGGTTGATGAATAAAATTCGCATGGAATTGACAAGCCTTGCATCTTCGAGCATAGTCCAAGCACTCTTTTACCATCGTTGGCCAATAATATCCCATCCTTTTTATATGGAAGTGGAGCTTTGATCCGGACTGGTGTGATATACATACCCCAAAATGCGCCTTTTGCAAAGCTTGGAGGGCTTCTACTTCTCCTAGGCATCGTAAGAGTACTCCCTCAAACGACCTTCTGTATAGAGAATCCTTGTAGTAAAGGAAGCGAGGTGCATGACGACGGATTTTAGTCCTTCTCCTCGGATTTTCTGGAAGTATCCCATAGCATAAGTAGTTGATAATGGGTTGTTGCCATTCTTCTTTCTCAACTTCAGAAACAACAACAAGATGCTTGAGTTTGTTTTCTTTACCTTCAGCCTCATTTGGCAGCGATACTACCCATTTTTGGCATATGGTAACTTGCGCTTGGTCAGGCATGGCTAATGATGAAGCTAGAGCAGCTAAAGCATCAGCCTTCTTATTTTCTTTCCTTGGCACATGTTGAATAGTCACATCACCGAGCCACCCCATCAACTTTTTAGCGTAATCATGATATGGGAGTAGTTTAGGCTTTTTAACCTCGTAACTACCCAAAAGCTGATTGACCATTAACCGGGAGTCACCAAAGACTTGCAATTGCAATTGCTTCATATCAACGGCCGTTTCGAGCCCAAGTATTAATGCTTGATACTCAACAACATTGTTGGAACAGAGTTGTGTCAAGGTGAAGGAGTAGGGCAAGACTTCACCTTGAGTTCGTTTTCTTTACCTTCAGCCTCATTTGGCGGCGATACTACCCATTTTTGGCATACGGTAACTTGCGCTTGGTCAGGCATGGCTAATGATGAAGCTAGAGCAGCTAAAGCATCAGCCTTCTTATTTTCTTTCCTTGGCACATGCTGAATAGTCACATCACCGAGCCACATCATCAACTTTTTAGCGTAATCATGATATGGGAGTAGTTCAGGCTTTTTAACCTCGTAACTACCCAAAAGCTGATTGACCATTAACCGGGAGTCACCAAAGACTTGCAATTGCAATTGCTTCATATCAACGGCCATTTCGAGCCCAAGTATTAATGCTTGATACTCAGCAACATTGTTGGAACAGAGTTGTGTCAAGGTGAAGGAGCAGGGCAAGACTTCACCTTGGGGAGTGACAAACACTACGCCAGCCCCAGCTCCCCCACGATGCGCAGCACCATCAAAGTAAATCTTCCATGGAGGTTGAACTTCAACAACCATTGCGTCCTCATCAGGTAGTTCATCAGTTAGCTCCCAGTCATCGGGTATCGTATGATCTTCCAAGAAGTCTGCCAATGCTTGTCCTTTTACAGCCTTTTGAGGGATGTACAAAATCTCGGATTGTTGAAATTGGAGGTACCATATCGCTAGTCGATCACTAAGAACAGGTTTTGACATCACGAACTTGATGGGATTTGCTTTAGAAATAAGACGGACAACATGAGCTTGAAAGTAGTGCTTCAACTTTTGAATTGAGAAGACTAGCGCCAAACACAACTTTTTAATTGGCGAATAATTCAACTCGTTAGGTGTCATCATCCTGCTTAAGTAGTAAAAAGAGTTTTCTTTCCCCTTACTATTTTCTTGGGCCAACAATGCTCCAACAGACCTTTCCTACGCTGCAATGTATAGTATCAATGGCTTTCCAGGTATAGGAGCTGCTAAAACTGGAGGCTTCATCAAGTAGGTTTTGATACTTTCGAAAGCATTACTACAAGCTTGGTCCCACTTGAAGTAACGCCTTTCTTCATGAGGCGAGTAAATGGTTGGCACCTCCCAGTCAGGTTTGATATGAATCTTCTAAGGTATGCTAGCTTTCCTTGCAGACTTTTCAATTCATGGATATCTCGAGGCTCAGGCATTTTCAAAATGGCATCCACTTTGGCTTGATCAATTTCGATCCCTCGATGTCGGACAATGAACCCAAGGAACTTTCCAGAAGTAACTCCAAAGGCACATTTCAATGGATTCATCCTAAGTTGGTACCTCCGGAGCAATTCAAATACCATCCTCAAGTCTTTCATGTGGTCGCCCTTCTATCTTGATTTCACCACTAAGTCGTCAACATATCATTCGACATTCTTGTGGAGAATATCGTCAAAAATATTCTGCATAGCCCTTTGGTAAGTAGCACCAGCATTCTTCAAGCCAAAAGGCATTACCTTGTAGCAATAAATACCCTTGGGGGTGCGGAACGTAGTAAGCTCTTCATCTTTTGGTGCCATGCAATTTTGGTTATAGCCCGATGAACCGTCCATGAAAGACATCGCCTCGTAACCAGTAGTAGCCTCGATCATCAGCTCTAGAATAGGAAGCGGGAATTCATCTTTGGGACACGCATTATTGAGGTCCCTAAAGTCAACATATACTTGAATCTGGCCATTCTTCTTCCTTACAGGGACAATACTTAAAACCCATGTTGGGTATTTAATTTTCTCGAATAAATCCAGCTTCAATGAGTTTGTTAACTTCAGTTTCAATCAGGGGAACCAAGTCCGGCCTAAAATGTCTTTGAGCTTGTTTAACAGGGCGAGCACCATTTTTGACTGCAAGGTGATGGACTGTTATTTTCGGGTCCAAGCCAGGCATCTCTTTGTAACTCCAAGCAAAGACATCCCTGAACTCTTTGAGTAACTCAATATAAGTGCTCTCTTCATCAGCTTCTAGTAAAGCACTTAGGTAAGTGGGTCTTGGTTCTTCATCGGTGCCAAGGTTAACTTATTTTAAGGTATCAACTGTCGTCTTCACTCCTTCTTCAATTTTAGGTGGAGCATCTTTCACATCTTCATCTTCTTAATGGTCTCCATCATTGAAGGATATGTGATAACACGGCGAAACATTCTCCAATTCCGCATTATCTTTCATTGAAGATGGAATGCCATTCTCAACTTGTACAGTAACATGATATGAAGAACCCACACTTTTTTCGTCTTCATCACGTTCCTTAGTATAGACCACAGTATATAGCTTTACCTTCAGTACTTTTTCATGCGAAACCACAAGTTTTGTTTGTCGCCTCATTCTAGAATGAACCAAACTTTGGAAATCCTTAGAGATCTCCTGAATTTTGGGTGAAGAGGGTGTTCTTGTATTTCGATAATTTCCCTGGAACTTATTTCCCTTCTTTAATGGACCTAATCTCTCAAATATGGAAGTTCTCACAGTTGATTTTCCAAGTCAATCAAAGACATAAGTCCTGTTAGAAGCGGCAGATTCGTCTTCTACACTGATATAATTGTTACTCGCCCTTCTTATTGAGATGCGCACTGGTGACGGTTGCTTGTATCCTAGACCTTCACGTGGTTGTCTCATTGCAGCTTCTGATGGGAGCTTCCCTAACTTTGACGGATCATTGGTATTGTATCCAGCTTTTGCAAATAGCTTGTAAGTGTTAGGATCAAAACCTACATCTTTTCGCTTTGTAGGGAATGCCACATTCTGCAAACGATTTTGGGATATAAACCCTGCAAGCGGCATTGAGGACGACTTTACTGCCTCAATACGTTTGACCAGAAGAGTTAACTCCTTTAGCATGTTAGCTTGGCGATTAGATGATTCACCTTCATCTTTCTTCCTTTTAGGGACATATTGGAGCGCTGGACTTACTTTCTTGCCATATGACGTAATATTCCCTCTATAAGATTTATTCGCGTTGGGTTGTACCTCTTTATTAACAGTTTTGGCTTCACTAGTAGTCACCTCTTCTCTTTTAGTTGATGGCTCTTTATTCTTGCTTTTCATACCATCATCAGTTTTCAGCTCCTTCACAATGTGGTTCTTCAAGTAGAACTTTGCATCGGCGAAGTGTGACTCAGCCTTGGTGAATGGCTCATCATCAGCAACTATCTTCTACGCGACTTCACCCTCGTAGTATTTTAAACATTGATGGTAGGTAGATCGAACTACTTTATTCTCATGTATCCAAGGCCTCCCAAGCAAAGCATTGTATGAAGTCTTCGCGTCGATCACATGCAGCCATACACTTGATTGCATATCTTCAATATTGATTCCCAACATGATCGCGCTTATGGCTTTTTGCCCCCCTTAGTTGAATCCTTGGATCATCACACGACTTTCTGAGAGTTCGTTCATAGGAATACCAAGTTCTTTCACAGTGTGGATTGGCAAAATGTTTACTGAGGATCCCTCATCAACCAAAATCCGATTTACCCTTTCATCGCGCATATATCCAACCAGGTACAACGGGCGGTTATGAGGAGTGTTACCTTGTAAAAGATCGTTATTTGTGAACGTGACCTTTTTCTCACAAGAATTAACTTCTTGAGGAGTGGACTCGATGGGCTTTTCTGAATATGGTGCCAACAGTAGGTCATCACTCTTTTCTTCCCCTTTGTCAGCATGGCAACAAGAGGCATCAATGCGCTCATGGGAAATCTTCGCGCGGAACCAACTTGGTAAAAATTCCTCCAAGGTTACTAGATTTAGTGGCTTTTGAGGGTGGTGCATCTCCACTTTTGCTTTCTTCAAATGCCTAACTGGATTCTTTTTCATTGGTCTTTTTACCATCATCTTCCTTGTTGGTTGTTCTACTTGTTCTTTTCGTGGGATCCTTTTGTGGCGCCTATGACGAGTTACCAACATCCATCCTTCATCATCATCAGGTTGGTTGACTTCAGCTTTGTCGCTCTCCAATAATTCTTCATCTTTACTTTCTTTAAAACCACATAATTCATCCGGACTAAATGAGCCAAATGTGATAGAGACTTGATTTGCGGTTGCTTTCTCATCTTCAAACATGATCTTCTTTTCGTGAGCCAAGTCCATGACTTTATCCTTGAAGACAAAGCACTTCTCCAGATGGTGGCTTACAAGTCGGTGATATTTGCAGTAATTTGGGTTATTTGTATTCCCAGCTTCATTTGGTCGCTTCATCTCCGGAAGCTCAATGAGATTTAACTCGAGGATTTCTTCGAAAATGGCTGGCATATCAGAATCCAGGAATGAGTACTCTTTCTCCTGCATTTCTTTTAGAGTCAGCTTTCCACTTGGATTGTCTTGAAAAGAAGTGGATTTCATACTCTGCTTCTTGCTCACCTTCGTCGTGAACTTCATAGGTGATGTATTGACATTCATAGCTTCTTTGCTTTCAGACTTGGGTATAAACTTGCCCCACTTCCTGATTTCTTGCTTGTCATTCACTTTAGCGAGGTTCATAGATGGGCAGCCTTTCATTTCTAACGGAGGCCATGCTCAATTCCATGTCATGGGCACGAGTTGCAAGTTCTTCAAATGTGCCAGGCTTAATACCCTGCAAGATGTAGTGCAATCCCCAGTGCATGCCTTGGATGCACATCTCTATGCCTGAAGCTTCGCTAAGCCTATCTTTGTAGTTGAGGCTTGCATTCCTCCAACGATTAATAAAGTCGATAACTGGTTCCCCCTTTCGTTGACGAGTATTTGTAAGCATTATCATACTCACAGTGCGTTTTGTGCTATAAAAACGATTGAGAAATTCTTGCTCTAGTTGATCTCAGCTATCAACAAATCCAGCCTCGAGGTCTATGTACCAATCAAAAATATTTCCTTTTAATGAGCGGACAAACTGCTTGACGAGGTAGTCTCTATAAGTCCCAGCATTGTTGCATGTCTCAACAAAGTGCGCCAGATGTTGCTTTGGGTTACCTTTACCATCAAACTGTTGAAACTTTGGAGGTTGATAGCCAGTAATCATCTTCAACATATCGACCCTTGCAGTGTACGACTTTGCATATGTATGGGAGGATTTGCAGCAACTTCATATTTGTTCTTAATGGTTCCTTCAATGAACTCCTTCAATTGATCGATTGGAATCATCCCTTCAGATGAGACAGGGATAACCTTAGTGGATGCTGCTTGTCTCGGGGGAGAGTCACTCTCTAGAACCTCTAGGAGCTTGCCGGGTGCATGGGTAGATTCTTCTTCCATCAAGATTCCGACCCTGTCTGTTAGCTTGTCAATTCTAGCCTCTTGATTTTGCATGCATTTGGTCAAGCCAGCGGTTGCTTCCGTCAAGTTTGCCAACTGCTCCTCCATGGATGAAGCGTTTGTCACCATGACTTGCATGATTGTCATGGATAACGGAGAGTAGCATGGATTTTCATACAGATTGATCCTTGATTGGCTCACGCTATGTGGTGTAAGTGGGGAGGATCCATCACTTGAAGCATCATCATCTTCCTTCATAGCAGAGTGCTTGGATCCGGAGAGGTCAAGCAGCGCAAGAGTTTTCTTGATCTTTTCAGCAACATCGCTTCCTCTTTCAGATGCGTTTTTGGAAGATCTTGCTCCTTTTGAGGATGAAGATCCGAAAACAGGGGTTGACGCGGATGACACTTGGGGTGCTTGTTGTCCTAAAGAGCTTGCTTTGCTCCTCGTAACTGGTCCGAAGTTTCCAAAGGTAACATCGAGGATGTTTTCCACATCAGCATAGAACCTGGAGTTAGCAGCCTTGGTGGATGTTGATCTGGAGTTGATTTTCTTCGAAGCCATTTCAATGTTCTTGAACTTTGGTGATTGAAAAGTTGAGATGAGAGGTAGAGATTGTCCCAATGGGCATGCCAGAATTTGTAGTTAATAAATTTGCATCAAGAAAATAAAATCAAGACCGAAAATATTGCAACAATCATAGTATTTTATTTCAAATATTTGAGTGTTACAATCTCTATGAATCCTCTGATTCTTCTTTCCAATGGTAAATAAATTCAAGGCCCTTTGATCTTGATCTTGAATATGTATTTGTTTCCACGAACGATGATCTTGTTCTTGAGCTTGAGCTTGGTTGCTTGAACTTGATCTTGATTCGTTCTTTGTTCTTGAGTTTTAACATGATTTCTTGAACTTGAACTTGATTGCTTGAAGCTTGAAACTTGTAGAGAAATTTGCGGCGTTTGATCCACGAGCTCTCTCTTGCTTCTTGTTATAACTTCTGGTGTCTTTTCTGAGTTATGAAGACCCCTATTAATAGTTGTGGAAGAGAGGAGTTGTGATAAGAACTGACTCTTTCCGACCTATCAAATTGAAGTGTGACATGGCCGTATTTGATTGGCCAAAACATGTCACTTGCACACGTGGTGCGATTTCATTGGCCTTTCAGTGTGATTAGGCATGCCTTGTTATTTTGACACGTGGCATGATCCTATTGGTTCTTTCGCTTGACTTGGCGCGCCACGTTATTTGACACGCGACACCAAACTGGGCCTCTAGGAAGATGTCATCTTGGGCTTAATGAAGTTGGCTCATCACTTTAGCCCAATTAAATGGGCTAGCTCAATGGATTAAGAATTATTTATTTAATCCATATATATTGGACTTATATAATTAATTCAATTATATTAGCCCAGTAATATTTATTTGGACTAGCATATTAAAATATAGTCCATATTATTTTATCGACTTAAGTTCGATAAAATTTTAATGCTTACAGTTATTGTGTCAATATCATAATATTTATATTTTTATTTATACAAATATTTGTATTTATTTTAATGTCAGCTGCTATCTTTTAATATTTAATTTTTTGTATATTCTTTATTGATTAACGCATTACATACGTACATCGCACGTACACTAAAACTAGTTGTTAAAAAGAGGAAAGTCAAAGTGTTATTTTCTCAGTTTCAAAAATATTAAAACAGTTAGTAGTATTAGATCGATTTAAAGAAGTTTTAGTTTTCGATCTTAATCCGAACATCAATTTAACACTTTATAGTAAAATTCATACAATTAAGAACCAGGTAAAAAGTACTCTAAATCACAATTTATAATTTTAAATAAATATATAAATAAGCAAAAAAAATATTTTTTAAATACTTAATAAGAAGAAAGCTATTTGTATTAATAAGTATAATATATAAAAGTTCATGTTTCTATTATTGAAATAATTTTATTGGCTTTGATTTAACTCAAAAGGAAAAAACAATCTTTGAATTATTACTCATTTTCCTTTCCAAAACAAGCACCTTTTTTTTTTATTTTGCGAAAAACAAAATAAAAACTAATATTTCCAAAGAAAAGGAGTAAAAATTCCAGCAGATAAACAACACACAACGGTGTACGTGGCCCGTTGGATAAAAATAGAAGGCCTTACTGCAGCACGACGAGGCGGGGTCAAAAACCCTAGATATTTATCAACACCCACACCCACACCCACACCCACACAAATACACACACACCGTAATATCTACCGTCTGTTCGCTAGATTCGTAGCCCTTAGCAGTTTACAACCGAGGTATTTTCAGTTATATTCTCTATGTTATTATGCAAATTTCGCATTCCTTTTCTCTTGTACACAAATCTTGTACTGTTAGGCTATTACATCTCTTATTGATATGAATGGATCTCCAGATGGATACTAGGATTTGACTCTAACTATTTTGGATTGAGGTGTAGTTATTGTAGTTCCATAAATCTTTGATTTTCAGATCTATGTTTCTTCGCGGATCTGTGCTCTTTGTTCTTTAATGTAGTTTGATAAGTGTATTATGTGTATTTGTTTTAACACAATTAATAATTGAAGAAAAAAGAAATTTCTAGAATTGACAGTGCTTTTCAGAGTTCATGAATTGGTCACTTGTGTATAGGCTCAGACACTATGTAATATTTGCTTGCGCGTCTTTATGGTTCCGTGAGGAATAGTGTTTAGTCTGCCAGGAACTGTTGTCACATGCATCCAAGTTTAATGTTTTGTTGCTATCAGAATCTCTAGGAAATCCTGCTGATGTAGAATGTTTTATTGAGTATGTTGTATCAGGGCAACATGCTGAGTATTTGAGGGATTGACTGAACCTATATTTTTCCGATTGTATCTCCAAGCTTTTAATTTTTGTTTCTTTCACCTATTCTTGTTTCTTAGGTTAGGTTGGGATAAGGTTATGGGTACTTGTGCTGATGTGAGACTAATTTCTATCTAAAATTTTACAAGTTTTAGTAATTGGATTTACTCTTTATGGATTTATGACTTCTGTTGCAATTTTTCAATGATAAACAGTGTTTTGTCCATATTTTGTAATGGCTGGTCGGCGGGATAGCTATGGGAAGCGGTCTCATTCTCAGTCAGACTATAGTGAAAATGGGGGAAATAAAAGGAGAAGTACTAGAAACGATAAGGATCCTTTCTCTATTGGCCCGGATGATACAGTATACCGGTACTTGTGCCCTATAAAGAAGATTGGTAGTATCATAGGTAAAGGAGGGGAAATTGTTAAACAATTAAGGGTGGACACTAAATCAAAAATCAGAATTGGAGAGACAGTACCCGACTGTGATGAACGTGTTGTCACCATCTATAGCTCAAGTGAAGAAACTAATGGGTTTGATGGCGCTGAAGATCGTGTTTGTCCATCTCAGGATGCCCTTTTCAGAGTATATGATAAAATTGTTAATGATGACACTATGGACGAGGACTCTGAGGAAGCACCACAGGTTACTGTTAAGCTTCTAGTACCTTCAGATCAGGTTGGATGTATTATCGGGAAAGGGGGACAGATAGTTCAGGACATTCGAAGTGAAACTGGTGCGCAGATACGTATTTTGAAAGATAAGCATTTGCCTGCATGCGCATTGAGCTCAGATGAACTTGTGCAGGTAATACGGGATCACCTTCCCATCTCTCCACTTGTGTTGCCTCTGTACTTGCGAACTCGCAATGTTATTTCCCATTTTTTTTTTTGGTTAGTAAGTTTGATTAGGTGCTCATTCTTCATGCTTCTTGCTGGCTATCACATTTCAGCCTACTTACTTTTGGGATCTTCTTGTTTACAACTTGGTTGACTGTCTGATTTATGAATATACAAAGGGATTAATCATACTGCACTTCTGTTTCGCTCCACCCCTTGAAATTTATTTATGACTGCCCAAGTTGCATTGTTACACAGAAATACATTTGGATGGATCAGTTTCTTTAGTTATAAATGTATGGCCAATTTTCCTTAGTATTCGTCCGTTGATCATGGTGGGACTTAATTTTCTATCCTACTTCTCTTAGCCATGGGAATTTTAAAATAAGTTTATCTGAAATAATGTCACTGCTGATCTGGTTGTTGGTTACTTGGTGTTAGATATCTGGTGAAGTTGCTGTAGTGAGGAAGGCTCTCTATGAAATTGCAACTCGTCTTCACAATAATCCATCCCGTTCTCAACACATGCTTGCCTCCGATGCACCAAATCTCTACTCATCGAGCAGTTCACTTATAGCTCCTGCTGGTGGTGCTCCAATAGTGGGAATAGCTCCACTAGTGGGGCCGTACGGGGGTTACAAAGGGGAGAGTGGTGACTGGTCGAGGTCTTTTTACTCAGCTCCAAGGGATGAATCATCTTCAAAGGAATTTTCTCTTCGTTTAGTGTGTCCATCTGCAAATATTGGAGGTGTTATTGGCAAAGGTGGTGTCATAATAAACCAAATTAGACAAGAATCTGGTGCAGTGATCAAGGTTAATAGTTCTAATACTGAAGGTGACAATTGTGTGATTTCTATTTCTGCAAAAGAGGTAATGTTTTCTATTTAAATGGATGGTCATCAGAATATGCAACTTGAGGATCTTTGTCGACTTAGTAAAGATGTATTTTTATGCTTTGTTTAGTTTTTTGAGGACACATATTCTCCCACAATTGAAGCAGCATTGCGCTTGCAACCAAGGTGCCGTGAGGAAGTGGAACGGGATTCAGGTATTATGTCATACACCACAAGGTTGCTGGTTCCGGCATCCCGAATTGGCTGTCTTATTGGGAAAGGAGGATCCATAATTAATGAGATGAGGAAAATCACGAAAGCTAATATTCGTATTCTCTCGAAGGAAGACCTTCCGAAGGTTGCAGCTGAAGATGAGGAGATGGTACAGGTAATTATTCATTGTTAATACTAATCGGGTATTTTGAATATGTAAGGATATCCCCCACTGATTAAAAGGAAAAAAGGTCGGTGATTTCCCCTCCCTCTTGTAAAACCAGCTACTGGAGTAATAATATACAATATGAATGTGGCGTCTTTGATCATCACCCAAAAAAAAAAAAATGATGGGCTTTTGATGCGGATGTTGGATGTCTTTGATAGCCATAGATTGCCTTTGATCCATTTATGTTCATGATTAGTTTTGGGGAAAGGGGTCTGGCGTGAATGGAACTATTGTTTCGGAGGATGTGTCTTTTCCCCTGTTTGTTTTTCCCATTGCTGTGTTGTACCTGCTGTTCCACAAAATTAAACATCCAAAAAGAGAAAAAAAGAGGCGGAAAGATCATGCCAATGTGAAAAGATAAGGATGCTGATGCATTCATTTTTTTTCCTTCTTCTAGTACTTCCTTTTCTTTCTTATTATTCCTGTCTATATTATTATACTTATTCTCCTCGTTTTCTGTAATTTATTTAGGAGCTTCTATCTTTATGCTTGTTATTTTGCTTTGAATCACTTACTCTAAGGACCATATTGCTTTTCATTTTTCTTAACTGAACCTAGATTTCTATACTTCCAACATTCATCAGATATCAGGGGATCTTGACGTGGCAAAGGATGCACTCGTACAAGTAACTTCACGTTTAAGGGCAAATCTTTTTGAAAAAGAGGGCCCCATGTCTGCCTTTGTGCAAGTTCTTCCCTACCTCCCCATGTCAACGGATTCAGATACCTTGAAATATGAAAACAGAGATACTAGGAGACATGCACGAGAACATTCCTACTCAACTGGGTATGGTGGTACTAGTGATCTTCCACATGCTGATGGTTTTGGAAGTTATGGTACTCTCCAGGTAAAATTTTGTTTCATTGATTAGTGAAAAGGAGTTTTTGGGAGTTGCAGTGTTCTCTAGAAGTTCTGTCATTTGTTTCTTTCGGCTAGCTTTCTACTACTTTTGCGGTGCAGCTTTTGTTAATTAATTTCTAATTCCATTTGCAGAGTAGTAGTAGTATAGGGTATGGGGCATATGAAGGATATTCCCCTGCTTATCCGAAAGAAGGATATTCCCCTGCTTATCCGAAAGAAGGATATTCCCATGGGCGTTCCAGTGGATCTGGGTGAGTTCTTCTTGCCTTCCCTTCGGTAGTCTTGAGTAGGTTTGGTTTCCTATGTAATGGTGATACTGTTGTCATGCTGCCTCTAGGTTTTCTTGAAAGAAAAACAAGCACGAGATCATAGTTTCATTATTTCTTGAATTGTATGCTTTTCGAGAAGCTAAATCTTTTGACCATATATTTCGATCTTGCATGGTTACGTCTGACCTAATGTCATTGTGGTTAGAACTTGCGGTTGGTGAGTTTGTTCTGCCCTTTCTTGCAGAGGATTTCTTATTTAGCTCATCTACTCTCAACTGCTCTAAAGAATTCAAAGTTGCTTCTGCAATTCTTATTCATTAAGTTTATGTTACCAGGTCATCAAGGCAAAACTCTGCCTCCCGGAGAAAAAGTTATGGTTATTAGAGCTTGTAACAGGACCACAGGTAGCCCATGAATTTTGGCTCTATTGCATTGAATTTTTAATTTGAGTAGCTGGTTTTATATACCTAGCCCGGCTCATACAAAAGTAATACACAGTTTGGTATGATGACCTAACCTATCTTCCAATTATGAAACTAATGATATTCTTTTCCCTTTGTTTCCTTTCCCTCGCTACAAACAGCCGAGATATCTGAAGCCTGAAGCCAGCCTACTGTCACCTTTGATGAAGCCTCATGCCTAAACCAGATGACCAGATGAATGCAGATATCGAAATCCATTGCCTACCTTGATGTTTTCCTTAGGAGGACCATGTCCGAAGATCTTACCTACTATCAAAATTTGCCAAGACCTGACACCATATATTTCCGAGATCAAACTCTTGTGCTTCCAAGAACCTGTGTAGCCTGCGGCCTCATCCTTTCTTCCCATTTGTAGTTGTACTATAGATGACTTTAACTGTTAAATCTCGGCCATGTGTCCTGTTGTCTTGTTTTCAGTTTATTGTTATTTGTATGAATCTACTGTTAGTTGGATTTTCATATTTGATGCTGTAGATGCTAGACCTGGTGGAGATTTCTAAATGTTGTTCTAGTTTTGATTATGATGCAATGTTGGGAAATGTGCCCTTTCACAATATCTTCAAAAGTATTGCGACGTTACTAGAAAGCCTACATGTTTCTTCATTATCTGTGATAATATTCAATCATAATTTCCTATGTGTCCTTGTCATTTTATTGGCAAAAAATATCTTGCTAAAAGTAGATTGCTCTTCTGAAGAGGATGTCGTGGCTATGGAATGTGCATACAGCTTAAGCTACATGGGTGCCTGCAGTTCTCTGTAGACACTGGATCTTCATTGCTGTGATTAGTAGTGCTATATGTATCAGTAATGCCAAAACACAGTGATATTCACTGCCAATCAATGTGGAATCTGATAGCTTTTGGGAGTACTGGTTGGAATTAGCTGAAGCAGGAATATATCTGATGGTAAGTCTCAATATACTTTTTTACGCATGCTTACTTTTGTTATATGATTTATGTGCAAGTGCTGATATTATTGCAATGAATCAGCATGTTTGGTGGAATTTACTCGTACGCAAAAGTAGGTACTCACTTGCTCTGCATTTGTTTGACGATAATGTTGTTTCAAAAGTGTCTGCTCCCATCTGAAGTTAAACCATCTCTTCTTTGTTCTCTTTCATACTGTTTTTGGATACAGTTTGTATGCTTCATTTGCTGATGCCTTTATTATTGCTCCTATTAGGGGTGTCAAATGGGCGGGTTGGGTCAATTTTGGGCGGGTCAAAATGGGTTGAGTCAAAATTTGACCCGCCCAAAAGTTACTTGGGCTAAGATGGGTTGGGTCAAGATGGGTTAAAATTCGGGTCATAACCCAACCCGCCCAACTGTTATTAAACTTTAATTAATATGTGTTATTTTCTTATAGATTGTATAATTACTAAATAAGGCTTTTTGCTTTTGTTATGGTCATATTTAAAATATTAAACAGAAAATAAAATTATTTCTAAGATATTTTGATAAACTTACTCATGGATCAATTTGGGCTAATTTTAAATGAAGTGAGATGGGTTGGGTCAAAATTGGCTAAGTTCAATAAATGGGCGGGTCAATAACCATCCCAACCTTGGGTAGGTTGGGCGGGTCATTTGGGCTTGGGCCAAATTTGATAGCCCTAGCTCCTATCATGCAATGCTCCATTGTTTGTTCTTTCTTCTTGATAGAGGTGGGGGTTGAGTTGGAGGGTTGACTGTCTTGAAGAAGGGTGTTGAATGATATGAGAGGATACTTGTTTACAAAGACAATCAATCATAGGGTGTGAGAAGTCGATCCTGAGTTGTGTTGATCTCATACAAGTAGTTGCACCAAGTTGAGGCTTTAGTAGGAGATTGATTTCCTACAACTAATCATGCGAAGTTAGAAGTATTGCATAGAATATAGAAGTTCTATATAATTTGTATGTGTTATCTTTCTTCCTTACCCTCCCGAGCTCTATATAATTTGCCATGTGTTATCTTTCTTCCTTCCCCTTGCCCCCACCACACACACACCCCAACAACAAAAAAACCACCACCACACACACACCACCACCAACAACACAGTTCTTTAAAAGCCCCCTGGTGGACATCACAGTTGGAACTTCTTCTAGACAGTCGACTCGCTTGATTATTGACTGGAATTACAACAGGTGCGGTAAATTACCCCATATGATCCAGTTGTTTCTTAGGGTGGTAGATTTTTTTTTTTAATATTTTGATATGTTTGATGTATTCATTAGATATTTGTAATACAACCTTTTGGATGGTAATATGTTGCCTAAGATTCGGAGTTTTTGTTTCCGCTAGAGGCCAAATGACAACATCTAATTACAGCGCATTATCCACGTCAGAAGTTAACCTCCGTGGTTAGGCAAGTTATTACTTCATTTTCGAAGATAGACGTAATTGCGTGAATGTTAAGTACTGCACGTTGGTTATTGAAGAACGAGATGTGGGAGTATTCAACAACTGAAAATCATAGTATTTCGTTAATGATATTTAAATTGCTATCTCCTTAAAGCTTTGCTGATAATAATTTAGAAAATGATACAAATTAAATCTGTCTTAGCTAGTGTCTTTTGAAGTTATGATTCGATACGTATTTTACTTGAAAGCAAATTGAATTTTTGTGAGTGGAAGGGAAGTTTTGCCCAAAAATTGATTTAGACTAGTTTTTGGGATTTTGAATTTTGATTTTTTTTTTTTTCAAAATCTGATCAATTTTATGAAGACCAAATATCTAGCCAGACCCCTAAACTTGTCCAATTTTTTTCATTTAAACACTTAAACTCATAGTACCTATTGAACACCTAAACTCCTCAAGAAATGTACCAATTAGGCACATTTTGTTGACATGATAAAGTATGTGTTCTACACTCTCTTTGAGCGCGTTCATATCTAAAAAATAGTTAATTAATTTTTTTCTCTTTCTCTTCTTCCATTATTTTGTTTCCACTGATTTTATTTAAAGTCGTTTCCACCTTGCCGGAAAATTTCTTGATCAACGGCAAGTTCCATGGCTGCTTCCATACTCAGGTTCTCATTTCTCCAACAGAATACTCCCAAAACCCTCAAATTTATTTCTCCAATCTCCACACGTACGACTGTTTATGGATTTTTCACCTGGTTGTGATTGAATCAAGATTATAGCATAAATAATCTAGTCATTTACTCCTTTTAAACAACCATAGACTGTACCATTCACTACTGTCATGTCCAAGTATTTAGTCATTTACTCACTAACCATTTTTAAGGTCTCAGTGAGGTATGGGGGTCTGGAATTAAGGTTCGCCATATCCCCCCAAAAAAAGAAATTCTTCACACTAAGTTTTCTTGGCTCGAACAA
Organism: Nicotiana glauca; assembly: GCA_026770625.1. Taxonomy (NCBI): domain Eukaryota; kingdom Viridiplantae; phylum Streptophyta; class Magnoliopsida; order Solanales; family Solanaceae; genus Nicotiana; species Nicotiana glauca. Next base: position 99,655 of record MU670231.1, on the reverse strand, counting down.
TTTTTTAATATCAGTATTTATCAAGCAAGTCGGATACCACTTAGAAACGATATCTGCAATAGTAAGCAAAATGGGTTTGCGATGATTTAACCACCTCAATTAGAAAGAATAACAATAAAACAAAAATCAGAACAAAAGAGGAAGAAAGAAACATTGAAAGAAAAACAGAATAGAAAAGAAGAATAAGACGACCGGAGAGGGTGAGGGGAGAAAGAACTTTGTCCGATAGCTTTCTTCTTTTTTTGTTGATTTGACACGTGTCGTTTACTAATTGGTTGGCCTAGCAATTCAGATGCATTTAAAACTCACGCACTTCACTTTATTTGGAAATATAAAATACGTGTTTAATAGACACACTTCTGTTGGATTTGAAGGGTCTAATAGGAACTAATTTTAGTTTAAGTGTGCAAATGGAAATTGAAGCTAAGTTTAAGGGCTTAAGTATGTATTTGGCCTTTTATGAATGAATAACATTTTCAATTTTTTATTTTTATTTTTTTTAAAAAAAGTAGTCAAAATTTATGTGCAAATGGGTGCTTAATGTGTCTGTTGTACATGTTCCTTACTTACGAAAAAGAATAAAAATTTCACGGCGTGCTATTTGGGTACAGCCATTTAGCCTATATCTATATGTAATTTTTTTGGAAATTATTTGACGCGTACCCAATATTAACATACTTCAGAAAAAGGCTGATTCTTCTTCTCCTATTTGGGTTAGTAAAATTTCCTGCAATTATCTCGAACCTCACCATCGGTGTCCATTTGAAATGAGTCTGGAGAATTTACAGCTTTGCCTCAAAGTTGACAAGCCGATTAAACAATGTACCTCTACATAAACTTTCACTCTATATATGCTCTCTTTTTCTGTAGAGATAACAGTTCCTACAAATTTGTGAAATTTTCGGCGATTTAACTGTAATCGGTCATTTACGAATTGGATCTCTAGCAGCAGCGAGTTAAATGATTCCATGTAAATATCATATTGGTGCTTTAATACTTGTGGGTTTTGAATAAAACAAAAAGGCTCAATTATTATAAGAACTTTACAGTTATCCCTCGAAGTTACAAGAATAAATTGCACAAGCAAAGTAAGTACAGTGCGAAGGAAAGAGCGGAGAATATTCAGATTCTGATGAGGATGTGAAGATGAAGGAGAGGAGTAGTAAGGAGAAGAATAAGCAAGTAACTTAAATGTCTGAAGTTTGGCTTTTGTCAAGTACCAATTCAGTAAAAGAATATCCCAAGTTTGACCCTGCTAAGGCCATAGCTTTAGTAAAATGTGTCTGAAATTGGCCTTGGCAAGCCAGCTAAGCTTCAGACACGAACTCTGCAATTTCAGTTTTTGTAAGTTTGAAGTTGTGCCCAAAGTGGTTAATTTGCAAAAGTATTTCAGCTTCACAATGGCCCCAATAGTGGGTATTTGTGCACTTCACGCCCCGCCTCCCCACAAAAGAGGGTGTAAAATCTAATTCCAGATAAAGTGATTGTTTTAGATGGGTTCGATTGTTGTTAAAAAGTATGCAATAAGAACAATTTTAAAGACTGATTTTTTGCAAGAAAGGACTCAAGTAGCATGATGGATTTAGACATTTAGTTGCATCAGGATATAAATAATACCAAACATGACTTAGAGACGAAAAAACATGTACAAGTTAGTTCTTTTTATTTCTAGCCATTGGGTAAATACTAAAGGGATCTTCTCATCTGTGTTGTTGATTGAATTTGCTCAAGAGGTAATGTTGTTGAAAGAAATCAGCCGATCAAGATGCCGGGGATAAACGATGCTTTTTAGCAATCTTTTGACATCTTTTGTAAACCTTTTCGCTCTTGGACTTGATTTTCTTAGGCTTTAGGTGATGTAAATGTATCTTCTTTAGCCTCTTGATCATTTCATGGTGGCATTTGTTTCCCATGTTTACTAACTTGATGCAGCATTTTCGGCTCACCTTTTTATCCTCAAACACGGCCATGACAATCTCCTTGGCGCATTTCTCATTCATCTTTCTCGCGCATTCTTCCAAGTACCTTTGACGTTCTGAAGACTCTTCATCGGGCTGATGACTCGAGGGTTCTGAGGCGTTTCTTTCGTGTTGGTCAGCACTAGGAGAAGAAGCCTTGGGTTGATAACTTGGGGGTAAGGCATATCCCCAGTGTTGTTTAGTAACATGAGAAGAAGACTTAGGTTGATGACTATGGTGTTTGGAGGTATGTTCTGAGTGTTGCTCAGAGGTGTGGGCAGAAGCAGCGAACGCCACATTGGCTGTTAACACGAGCACAACCATGGCAGTGAAACCTTTGGGAAAAGAAGATGATGCTGCCATTGCTTACAGTTTACGAATTGTTGAGTTGAAACCTTTAGTAAGTCAAGAAACTACAAATGAATTTTATAAAACTTGAATGCTCTTTAAAAGTTTATTAAGTACTTATTTCAGTTTCATTTTCACAAAGTTGTCTTAATGACTGAGTGAATTCAAGAGCAACTTCTAATTTAGAGTTTGTCCAGAAGCTTTGTACCGCATTTGTGCAATGTTTTCTGATTTTTCTTTTTCATCCGTCGGCAAGACGTTTGGATTGGTAACAAATTTAAAATTAAGTTCCTAGAATACCACAGTATAATTATTTTTCTACTAAGGAAAAAACATCATATGAATATGAATGAATTTACTTCTCATTGCGGAATTTTGTTAATGATACTAGTTAATCATCTAAATACTTGTCATTCTCAATCCCAAGCTAGTTCAAAATGACTATTTTTATGACGAGTCAACCTACCAACACGAGAAAATTATTTCCTATGTTCACTCACATTTTGAATGGAAGAAGATGGTCTTATTGTTATGAAACAATAAAAGCAGAAGAACAATATTGCAGAGAAAGAGAGAGGGAATTCTTATTGAATTTTGGGATGAATTACAATGGAATAGAACTCTCTATTTATAGGGAGAGAGTGTCTTAGCCACCAAGTAATAAACCTAGAATCTCTGTAAATATAGACATTCATCATAAATAAATTTTTATTTATAACACTCCCCCTTGAATGTCTATTCAACAGATAATGTGCCTCGTTAAAACCTTAACTAAAATAAAACCCAGTGGGAAAAAAATTCTAGAAAAGGAAAATGAGTACACATATCTAATACGCCTTTTGGTTGCCTCGTTAAAAATCTTGTAAGGAAAACCTAATGGCATAAAATTTTGTAAGGAAAAAAGAGAGCAACGCGCATTAACTCCCCTTGATGAGAGCATCAATTCATATCCTTAAGTTTTCGCATTCCAATCTTGTGCACCATCTTCAAAAGATCGTGGTAGATATTTGATAAACAAACCAGCCATATTAACTTCAACAAATTTGTTCACCTTGAAATCATCATTCCTGATAGATGTACTGTCTTCGTATGATCTTGTTGGAATCATCATTTCAATATCTTCACATAGGGGTGAAAACTCTTGCTATCATATTATCATGCTTATAGTTATAGCAAGATACATATGTGCACAAATTGCATTTAGGATATGGTACTTCAGGACCAAGAATTGTATATGCTTTAAGTGATTTAAATCCTTCAAGGATTGTCATATAAGTTAAGTCATATAGTCATATAATAAACTTTAATTAGATGCATATCAAGTTTTCATGTCATGCTGGACATATAAGATATCGAAAACTGATTGCACGTATATTTGACTTTATACTTTCAAGTGTTTGAACTACATGTTCAAAACTATATGTCTTTCATATGAAACCAATTTTATTCGAAATTGTTTCTACAGACTTAAGATCCTCATATATATTTAGTGCTATAATCAATGTCGTCGACAAATATTTTATATCGGTTCCAACCTCCTTATTTTTCATAAAGACATAACATAGAGATCTCTTCATTCATATATTCAGGTACCTAAATCTCTCATGAGATTTTATGAAGTGTTATGTCATAAGATCACTTGCCTCCTTTATTATGATCATTTTGATCATTTGCTCATCTTCTTTATCAAGAAGTTTATTTGAAATCAATTTGTCTATACGCTTTAAGCGTACCATAGACTTTGTCCTTCTAGGACTTATTCTAATATGAGCATTTCCAATGAGAATATAGTTACTTTCTTTGGGTCAGCAAATGCGTCCAGCATGCTTTGCAATATATTGCAGATGAATTATGAACTTCAAGTTCACATTATCTTATTCGAGGATCTAGATGTACAAATGATAATTCATTCCACGTAACTTTTTCTCAACTGTTTCTCATGTCTCCCCCTCATGTTAGAAAAACTAACTTGTTACCTCAACTTTAAGAACCCATCTTTGTGCGTTATGGTGTTAATCAAAATATACACCGCATATCAATAATAATAAGATGAAATTATTTGGTTCTTGACCCTGAACCACTTGTGAGGGGAGAAAATAATATACTTTCGTATATAACATATATCAAACGGATATATATAACTTTGTTCTCATAAGAAATAATTTAGCTATTAATGGGAGGCACTCAATAAATTATTTTGATAAACCAACTGTGATGTAAACCAACTTATCAAGAAGAGCTATCTTGAATAAAAAATCTGAAAATTATGCTCTATATTAAATTATTGAGCAAGTTACCTTGCAAACACCAGGTTGCGGGTCAATAATAATTGCGCATTTAATCATCTCATAGATGCATCTTATGTGGTATACATGGAATGTGAATTGCCCCATATTCACCTTTGATATTTCCAGCATTTGTGGGATTCGATCTCAATTTTAGTTGGTCAATTAATTAATGAGAACAAGCAATATAAGAGAATTCATAAAGAACTTTCTAGTTCTTTTTAATATTTACCCGTGTGAATTCTATGTAATTTTTGCACATAATACTTAAATTGATATGGGTAAACCAATTATGCCAACTTAATAAATTATCAATATTGATAAATTTCAGGTTTACACTATGACGTGTGAAATTATCAATAAACTCCAAGTTTATTATGATATGGGTTTTTATATCAATAAACTTCTCTTTGTTGTGATATTCTTTTATTTATGTAGTACAAACTGGAGAATAAAGCGGGTAGCTTTTCATATACTACAAGTTGTAGTAATAGAAGATATTAAAATTTTCCTTTATTATAGTCTCAATATAATCAACCGCTTTCGCGTGTACTTTGAAAACTTATTATGAGACTTACTACGACACAATACCTTATTGGTAATCAATTGTGTTTCTCCAAAATAGAATAATTGGCTCTTGTAGAGTTCTCAATTAATTTTACAGTACCACATATTCATCAACATCCATATGGTAAATATCTCTTTTAAAGAGAAAGTTATACCATTATGGTTATGGTTAAAATTATATGCAAGATCTGTTTCTTGCATTACCGTTGTCTTTTAATAATCACAATGTCAAAATATTTTGGCGTACAATAGGTACGTGACCAATGACCATTCATGCCATAATAATGACATTATTTTCTTATATCATCTCAAACCTTCTTCTATAGGTGAGTGCGATATATTCACTACCACTGGCACGTTCATATTCTTTGAAGAATGAATATGTATTCATAAATCAGATGTCACATTCACATCATGAATGGACTATAATCATCTATATGTGCTTTATGAAAACTCATGTCAAATCGATGACAAATATTTTTCATAGAGTGAAGGATTATTTTTAGAATCCTTATTGTTCTCATTACCACAATGATGACGATTATAATTTCGTCTATTGCCACGTCCATATCCATTGATACATTCATAGTAATAATTTTGTCTTCTTTTAGACTTATCACATACTGATATCACATTCTCTTAAGGGAATGAGAATGGAGCAAATTCAATGGGACGAGTTTTTAATTCTTTGCCCACAATCATACATGAATTTGATCATGGCGAGACATAGAAATTTTACCACTTCAGGTGGTTATAATTTCTTACAAACTCCATTAGAGTTATAATCAAACTTTGTTGTCTTTGCTTGTATTTAAAATCAAAATATAGAATAAAAGAGAAAAATACGGTAAAGTACTTACCTTAAATCCATAATTTAATCATGAAGGAAGTTCATGGAATAATTGACAATCATTATGCTCAATCCCAAAGCTTCTACTCAATTGGTTAGAGTCTCGTGCTGATAACGTGTTATAAAATAATAAAAGTAGAAGAACAATATTGCAGAGAAAGAGAGAGAAGGAATACTTATTGAATTTTGGGATGAATTACAATGGACTAGAACCCTCTATCTAAAGGGAGAAAGTGACTTAGCCATCAAGTAATAAACCCTAGAATCTCTCTAAATATAGACATTCACCATAAATAAAATTCTATTTATAACACTTATAAAGATCTCTAACATTTTATTTTTTCTTGTGTTATTTTTTACTGATCTCATATGAAAACAATTATATATTAAAATAATATTTGTAATGGACAGCAAACTTAAATCTCCCCGGGAAATACTAAGAACTAAAAGGTGTTTGGGTAAGCTTATAAATCGATCAAACCAGCTTAACTGCTTAAGCTGATAATCGCACCATCAACTCAATATGATACTACTTAATATTTATATTTAAATACACCGTTTATTTATAAAATCAATTTCAATACCTAAAGATGCTTTTTCATCATTTAATCGGCTAACCCAATTGAGTTACAAGGCTTGAGAGGGGCCCAAAAGGGAGGCTGGTGAAATTTTGGTAAAAATAGCACAGCCTAGCTAGTTTTCGGACTGGTCAATCAAAAATAGCCATCGTTTACCAAGTCAATGAAAAATAGCCACTATTTTGCTACAACAGATACCAGTCCAGCATAATATACTAGAGTTTGGTGCACCTGTGTATGAACTTCCAGCATATTATGCTGGAACTCCAACACACGGAAAATTCCAACATAATATATTGGAGATTCGAGCACTTGTGTATGAACTTCCAACATATTATACTGGACCGATATACTTTGTTGGAACTCAAGTTGTGTATGGAGAAATCAGGAGAATTCATCTCCAGCCATTGAGGCCTGCTCGGAATATCGAGACGGCACCTCGAGGCTGCAAGATCAGGATCGGGCTCTCTATCTCGAGGATCATTCGCGGTCCTACAGTGGTCTCAAGGCTTAGAGGTTCGCCCGCGACCCGACGAGAATTATGAAGATGGGGAACTCCCGAGACGAGCAGCTAGAGTCAATAGGCCTTGACACCACGCCATGCCTAGCCGTCCCATCCCCGTGCCTTTACATTTAATACATCATGTACCATGACGCGTTCCCCCGCCTATATAAGGGGAACCCATACCACTTTGTAGAGGACGACTGTTGCTCCATTTCTCCGTAAGTGCAATAATCTCTCTCTCTCTCTCTTTTCTTCTAAGCCATTTGTTCTCATTGGCCCGAGGCCATCTCGCATTCATTATTTTCTTACTTGTTCTATGCCCGTCTAGCTATGCAATGGCCATAAGGAGCCTTACTTAATCGTATCTTTGCTTGTTATCCCTTCCCCGACTATCCCCGATAGTACGATCCCGGCTCGAGCCTTGGCCCCGAGGCCTCCATCGACCTACTCTGCGTCCGGCCCGCGGGCCCCTTCGGTTTGCTTACTGCCTCATCTTAGTCCGCATTTTATCGTTATACTTAACATTTTTAGGATCAACTGCCCTAACAACTAGTTTGAGAATAGATCACGTATTTTTAGAATCCTATTTACAATTAATTATTATTACCATTTTCACGGTAAACACCAGTATATTATGCTGGAGGTCTAGTGCACTTATGCTAGAACTCCATAATATTATGTTGGAGTTCCAGCATACATATCCTGAAACTCCAGTATAATATGTTGGAGTTCAAGTATACTTTTGAAGAGTGTTTTCGCTCAGATTTATCTTTACATGAAAAGTGGCTAAATTTCGATTACTTTTGAATCTGGGCTATTTTTGAACGACCACTTGTAAGTCTGGCTATTTTTTAATTTCTCCCAAAATTTTGACGTTAACCATTCATAGCCCATAATTTTTTTTTGAGTAGACTCCCGGCAAAGAAGCTGATACGAAGTAGATGGAGATATCACCCATGCGCAGCAAGTGAAAGGAATGACTTGAGGTGCAATCTACCTCACAACGGCAGGGAAATAGCCCAAGGGAAGCATCCTCGAGGAACCTCCAATGGAACCAGGTTCAACAAAGCACAGCTGGTAAGGAAACCCCGCCCAGCCGGGCGCAATTTTCGCATCGCTACATCATATATCGTGATTGCCATAAGCGAATCCGGGAGCGCCGGACGAACCGGACCCAGACCCGTTTGACCGAAACCCTTGCAAAAGAAATACGGCTCGGCGCGGGAACTACAGGGCGCACAAGGCTACCAGCTCGGGAGAACGGCGACCGTGCTATCCGACGGGGATCGCCACCAAGTATCATCGAGCGGTCAGGAAGGAAGAAGACCAGGAAAAGTAAAGCTGACAAGCCACAACATATTGCCACGGCAGTAAAAGGGCGACGACATCCTTCAAAGGTCCGTAAAATGCAGAAAGAAAGTATCCACCGCCGGGGCGGCGGATCGGGAAAATGTACCCAAAGAGTACCCCTAAATCTAAAGGAAGGGCCGCTTAGACTCCACCTCAGCCTCGTACTAACACGTTGGTAACCTCCCCTTTTCCCTCATTTACCTTATAAAAATTGAAGCATGACCATGAATGCAGGCGATTCGACTAATCACGCCAATGGTGTTAAGCCAAAGCCGATAGGGCAGTTTGGACCAACGAACCAAATCACCCCCGCACTTCAAACCGTTGATGGACTCCAGAGGCCGGTCACCACAACTATCAGGAAAGCATCTTCCCTCTATACAGCTCGCTTGAGTTCGAACCGAGACGACGAGCCCACGAAATGCGGACATGTTATTCGAATGACAATGTGTATACTGCCCGAAGGTGATTCCAACACCACTCCACCAAACGGATGGGACTCCTCGACAAAGGTAGAACCAAGGCATCCAACGAAAAGCCACAGGTGGCGGGAGGTAGTTCCTCACCATCTAACCAGCCACGGACGTCGACTCCTTCACCCTTTGAGGGATCCAAAGGCAAATGGAACCGCATATTAGACTAAGCCTAGTTGAACGTGGCAAAAGGCCGCATTAGAGCTCGCGCCCCAGAACGGCGGGAAAGGACCAAGCCTCGAAAACATCACCTACACACCTCGCGGCAATAGAGGATTTTTTATCTCTTTGTTGTTTCCTTCCTCTTTTACTAACCTACGTGCATGCAGCCAACCAAGGCATTCAGAAACCCTAAACTCCATTCGGAGACCCGGGTCTGTACGGGATCGGCCAAACTCTCTATCCTCGAACGGGCTGCCAGCCCGAAGGACCGCCAGTAAAATTAGTAGTAGAGCAGCGTACCTTCCAGAAGAGGACCCGGCGAGATCACTGGCCCTCCATCTATAGTCAGGCGACATACAACGAATCTTTCTTAAAAGGACATCGTCCCCTCGGAAGGGCCAACAGATGGGAGGCTAGGCTTCGAAACAGAACCATACAAACAGATCAAATGATCGGGGGAGACGAACCCATGCGGGTCGAGCTCATGTCAACGAGATAACATGTATTTACAGCATGTATCTACGCCGAACAATGAAGAATATATGTGTATTTCCGGCATTCCATCATAACCTATATCTGCTCCAAGCAATAAAGAATATCTTCTCGGCATTTCCTATTTCGAGAAAGATTATTTCGACATATTTGCGGTAAATGCTTCTCCATCAAACAAATCTGATATACTCGGAGACTTAAACGATTCAGCACCCCCACGACCCTAGGGTCGGGATTCCCGGCTCACGAAGCCCTCGCGATACAACTCCAAGTTTACAAAAGGCGGTATTCAAGCCTTAACCGATCCGATATACTCAGAGACTCAATGTAGGAAATTCTAAACAACTTGCATAACCCCAAGGACAGAACGCCGGGCTCATCAAGCCCCCGAAAAACAACTTCGAGCTCATGAGAAGCTATCTTCAAGCAAACTCGATGACTCGGAGGCTATCGGCAATCGCCACGTGCTGGAAAATCTAAAACTGTAAGACCCTAGCGGGCAGCCTCGACACACCAGATATATTCTACAAACTGTAAGACCTCAACAGGCATGACAAACTGTAACACCTCAACAAGCATGACAAACTGTAAGACCTTAACAGGTATGATAAAATTGTAAGACCTCAACAGGCATGATAAAACTGTAAGACCTGAACAGGCATGAAAATCCCGATATTTAGGCTATACATCGCATTTATAAGAATTCCTAAAAAGAATACCCTTGACGTAGACGCCTAAACTATCACTAAGGGATCAAAAATGGATATGGCCAAACGCATACGACTACGGTCGAAACAGCTGACACATCCCATATAACGCGACTCGGGGACGCCTGACTGTTGCTAAAAAATTGCAGGCCATCACTCCGATATACTTCGGAAAGAACCGGTTAAAACACGCTTCCCTCCATAGCAAAAAATGAGCCCGACAATGTCGGCTCCAAAAAATGCAAAGCGTCGATCTACTCGACCTGCGAGCTATAAACCTTACGAGGCAGTCGAATCATCGCCGACAACGACTTGAAATCGAGGTTCCTCTGGAACCGACGATGGGTCAGGAAAAATATTAAAAAAAGACCTTAATAAGCAGATACAAAGCCTACGGGCCACATATTGAAAGGTCTCTACGACCAGACAGCGTAAGAGCCATTGTCGCCCGCTAAAAAATTATGACAACTTAAGGATTAAAATGAGCTCGAATCGTAACCCGATTCGGAGACCGAATCCAAAATAGTTAACTGTACGAAGCCTATGGGCCACATATCAAAAGGTCTCTACGACCAAGTGGCATAAATGCCATCATCGTCGGAAATTCAATAAAAGCTAGGGGTCGATTACAGCTCGAATCGCAACGCGATTCGGAGATTGGACCAGGAAAAGTGCAATATGCCTAAGGGCACGACATAAATAACACCATCGTCGGAAATGCAGTCAAATCTAAGGGTCAACTGCAGCTCGTATCGCAACGCGACCCGGAGACTAGGCCCGAAGATTGAAATACGCTTACGGGTGCGGCATAAGTACTACTGTCTCCAGGATCTCAATGAGATGTAAGGGCCAATTACAACTCGGATCGCAACACGACCTGGAGACTGGGCCTGAAAATTGCCAAACGTCCAAGTGCGGGAAATAAGAAAACACTATCGCCAACCAAAAATTTAAGGGTCAATTATAGCTCGGATAGTAATGCGACTCGGAGACTGGGCCCGAAGGCTGCGATACGCCTACGGGCACGCCACAAATACTACTGTCACCAGGGTCTCCACAAAACGTAAGGGCAAATTACAGCCCGAATTGCAACGTGTCTCGGAGACTGAGCCCGTAAATAGTTGAAGCGTACAAGCCCAAGGGAGAATTCAGGATCAACTCGACCCGATAGAAACACTAACGAGCAGAAAATTAGAAGATATAAGTTGCGGGGTTCCCTCTCTTATTATTACATATTAATGGCGAGGCGCAATCCCGACCCGCATGGTATAATGAAAGCAATATATGCACAACAAAGAAGGTAGGGAATATTCTTTCCATTTTTTCGGCAGCTATGGCCCGGTGGCCTCCTCCTCGTCTCCCTCATCATCGGATATCAGGAACTTGGCATCGAACTCCTCTCCTCTAGCTTGTTCGATTTCCTCTGAAAGATCGAAGCCCCTGGCATGAATCTCCTCGAGGGTCTCCCTCCGGGACCTGCACCTCTCGTGCTCCCTGCTATTGATTGCACGATCCAAGGCCTTCTTCAACTTGGCCTTAGTGGCAGCAACACTCCGTGAATGAGCCGCCATATCCTGCCTCACCTTGGCATTATTTATCACAGCCACGGCCCGGACGTTCACTACCTCGGTTTTCGCCCTCAATAGCTCGGATGAGAGCCTCGCGATCATCTTTGCCCGGGCAGAATCACACGCACGAGCGGCCTGAATTTGCATTTCGAGAACGTATATCGCAGCCTGAGCCCTCTCTTTGGCCTCGGAATGGGCACCAACAAGCGCCTGCAGCTCAGCGAAGTCATGTTTGGTAGCGCCGATCTCGCCCCAAAGTTGTTCCAGCTCGTCCGCCTTGTCTTTCAACTGAAACAACATCACATTAGAGACGACGGGATAGAAAAGGGGAATATAGGCCAGCGTGGAATCAGGAATACCTGTTTCTCCAAGAGGGTTTCCCGGGTGAGGCTTCGGTCCGCCCCGCGCCGTAAAATGACGAGCTCATTTTCCTTTGCCGTACAAAGAAGCTCGAGGGATCTTATCCATTCTTGGGCCTCCCGCAACAGAGCCTCACAACGAAGCAGCACAGTTTTGAGCCTATCAAAGGCCTGAAGAAGAAGAGCCGGGTTAGTAAAGGGAAGAGAAAGGAGTATGGGGCCAGATTATTCCTACCACGACCGAAAAATTACCATGAGGCCGAGACGATAAGCCTCACCGAAGGCCGAGGTGACCCTGAATGGTGCATCAATCCCGAAAGCTTGCCTGCCTACCGAACCACTCCCCCTCGGTCGCTACGGAGAGGGCATCACACCGCAGTCCTTCTCGCACCAAGGAACATCTTTCCTTTTGCCAACACTCCTTGACACTTGAGCCAGTAATCTGTCCTCCCCCTTCGGGGAATCCAGTCTCGCCTCGAGTGAACTCCCAACGCTTGAGACGGAGAAATCGAGCGAGTCAGCAAAAGGGAAACCATCCCCAAAAAAGAAGGGAAACGTCGGGCACATACCATAGTGCTTCGCCTCCCATCTCCCTTTTGAAAGATCTCACCACCGGTGCTTATCATGATCCCAGCTAGCTGCCATCTTACGAGACCATTCGACTAAGTCAGGGACCTCATCATGCGACCAATGAGTTGCTGTAAGCAAAAGATAGGAAAACATTATTACGGGGCCAACCTCATATAAAAAGAAAGACAGTACGAACAAAGTACTTACGCGTGGAGTTACATTTCTCGGGGAATGGTAAAAATTCTCCGGGGATGATGTCCGTCGTTCGGACTCGAACGAACCGATTCATCCACCCGCGATCTTCATCCTCCTCGCTGCCGATCGAAGGAGCTCGAGTGGACCTACGCTGAAGAGAAACTAGGCCCCGATAACGCAATAGCCGGTATAACCTTATGAGGTGATTAAAGGTGAACTCTATCTCGGCCTTATCAACAAAATATCTCATCGACTGTACTATCCTCCAGAAGAAGGGATGAACCTGCGCCAACGTTACTTGGTACCTTCTACAGAAAGCAAGCACGACCCGGTCCAGGGGACCCGACGCAAGAACATGTGTATACACACTCAGAAAACCCTCGACGTATGCTTTGACACTCTCCTCGGGGGAAGGTACTTGTAGGATCACGCCTTCCCCCATCCGCACTCTCTCCTGATCCCCCTAAGATTCTCCTCCCTCATAGATGAGACAATCCTCGACACATGCGCCTGATGGCCCGAAACATTGGGAGGTTTCCCCAGCGTGGCAACCTTCTTCGAGGCAGTGCACTCCAGGTCTCGTTCCCCCGGCATCGGTAGAAGACCGCTGGCGCCAACCAAAGGAGGAACACAGGAAGGGGTCCCCTTCACCCGGGGATCAGATGTCAATACAGCTGCTATGGCCACGACTAAATAAGGAGAAGAAGGGGAAGATCCAAGAAAGAACTCTCTGAAGCAAAGAAATGGAGCGACTCGTACAAAGCGTCAGGCTCTGCAAAGGAGACAGGTTTAAAAGCAACTGCAAAATCGCCACTTGAAAGGCAGATAAATAAATATATAGAGGCCAAACAACAACTGCTTAATTGCCCAAAGAAGGCCAATAAATTCTGGACGCGTTAAACGTCATCTTCTCCTTGGGGAGTGCACTGGAAGAACCATCTCGGGATCCCACATGACTTATGAAATCAAGGGACCCCGGGAAACCCTCGACATCATGAATATCGACTCAGATGAGCCATCGACTCGACCTCGGGGCCCCCTGCCCATCCTACATGAAGGCACCATAACGTTACTTGGTACCTTCTATAGAAATCAAGCACGACCCGGTCCGGGGGACCTGATGCAAGAACATGGATATACACACTCAGAAAACCCTCGACGTATGCTTTGACACTCTCCTCGGGGGAAGGTACTTGTAGGATCATGCCTTCCCCCCCATCCGCACTCTCTCCTGATCGCCCCAAGATTCTCCTCCCTCACAGATGAGACAATCCTCGACACATGCGCTCGATGGCCCAAAACATTGGGAGGTTTCCCCGGCGTGGCAACCTTCTTCGAGGCAGCGTACTCCGGGTCTCGTTCCTCCAGCATCGGTAGAAGGCCGCTGGCACCAACCAAAGGAGGAACACAGGAAGGGGTCCCCTTCGCCCGGGGATCAGATGTCAAGGCAGCTGCCATGTCCATGACGAAATAAGGAGAAGAAGGGGAAGATCCAAGAAAGAACTCTTTGAAGCAAAGAAATGGAGTGACTCGCACAAAGCGTCAGGCTCTGCAAAGGAGACAGGTTTAAAAAGAAACTGCAAAATTGCCACTTGAAGGGCAGACAAATAAATATATAGAGGCCAGACAACAACTACTTAATTGCCCAAAGAAGGCCAATAAATTCTGGCCGCGTTAAACGTCATCTTCTCCTTGGGGAGTGCACTGGCAGAACTATCTCGGGATCCCACAGGACTTATGAAATCAAGGGACCTCGGGAAACCCTCGACGTCATGAATATCGACTCGGATGAGCCATTGACTCGACCTTGGGGCATGACTAGCCTCGGGGCCCCCTGCCCGTCCTGCAGGAAGGCACCATAACGTTACTTGGTACCTTCTACAGAACGCAAGCACGACCCGGTCCGGGGGACCTGGCGCAAGAACATGGGTATACACACTCAGAAAACCCTCAATGTATGCTTTGACACTCTCCTCGGGGGAAGGTACTTGTAGGATCACGCCTTCCCCCCATCCGCACTCTCTCCTGATCGCCCCAAGATTCTCCTCTATCACAGATCAGACAATCCTCGACACATGCGCCCGATGGCCCGAAACACTGGGAGGTTTCCCCGGCGTGGCAACCTTCTTCGAGGAAGTGCACTCCGGATCTCGTTCCCCCAGCATCGGTAGAAGACTGCTGGCGCCAACCAAAGGAGGAACACATGAAGGGGTCCCCTTCGCCCGGGGATCAGATGTCAAGGCAGCTGCCATGGCCACGACGAAATAAGGAAAAGAAGGGGAAGATCCAGGAAAGAACTCTCTGAAGAAAAGAAATGGAGCGACTCGCACAAAGCGTCAGGCTCTGCAAAGGAGAGAGGTTTAAAAAGCAACTGCAAAATCGCCACTTGAAGGGCAGACAAATAAATATATAGAGGCCATGCAACAACTGCTTAATTGCCCAAAGAAGGCCAATAAATTCTGGCCGCGTTAAACGTCATCTTCTCCTTGGGGAGTGCACTGGCAGAACCATCTCGGGATCCCACACGACTTATGAAATCAAGGGACCTCGGGAAACCCTCGACGTCATGAATATCGACTCGACCTCGGGGCACGACTAGCCTTGGGGCCCCCTGCCCGTCCTACAGGAAGGCACCATAAGGCTAATTCCCGATGCTCAGAAGTAGAAAAAAAATAAAAAGGGAAAAGGAAGAGGGAAAACGACAAGAAAAACTGGCAGAATGAAAGTTCCTTTCATACTTTAACAAAAAAAGGAAGAGTTTTTTTTACACTATCGGTCTCCCGGGAGAGAAAGCACATAAAAAAACAAGAGGGAATACAAAAAAGAGGTTTGGAGACTACTCCTCACCACTATCATCTTCACCCCCATCGGGGACAATCAAAAGCGCCAATCTTGCCTCCGCCTCACGAGCCTCCTCCAGATCGGCAGATAGCTCGAAGACCTTGGCCTCGAGTTCTTCCAAGACTTCCTTCTTCGCCTTTTCTTTCACGTGCTCGATAGCCCGGACCAGCTTCTACTTAGCCGCCAGAGATATGCCGCGAACCACTGCAAGTGCTGAAGCCGCATCCTCCTTATAAGCAGTGGCATCTCGCTTGGCCCCCGACTTAGTCTTAGTCAAAGTAGTAATCTCCCGGCGAGTATCCAAAAGAAGGCCCCGGGAGGTAGCCAATTCGCTGGCCATAACCTCGCCCCGCTCCATCAGCCCGGAGATCTCCGCCTCCAACTGGATGATCCTTGAACTGCTCTGCTCAACCTACAACGAAAGACATGACGATGGTTATGAGAATGACGGAACATGTGTGGATTATGAGTTGAAAAGTGGGTGCAAGCAAGGCAGAGTACCTAAGCAGCAAGAATGACTTTCTATCGAAGAGCTGCCTCCAAAGAAACCCGAAGCTCTCCCAACTCTTTATCTCCCCGAGCGCCACGGGCCTCCGAGTCTTGAAGTTTCAAAGCAATGGCGTCGCGCTCCTTCTCCCGGCCCGAAAGCTCCTCACAAAGTCGAAAGATGGCGTGATCATACGCCTCTTTACACTATGACGCAACGAAAAAATTAAGAGAGATGACAAATAATGCTCGGGAACGAAAAAGGAATATGCAAGGGAAAAATATTACCTGCTGGAAGGACCTCTGCGCCTCTTTAACCGCACCAGAAACATTGAGGTCAGCTCCATAAGTCCCTCCATCAAAGATATTGGTAATAAAACCTCCCCCTCTGAAAGGAGTACCGTCCGTGATACCAATCATCCCTTCAGCATCCCTCAACTCTCCCGATGAGACCGGGTATTTCTGAATAAGATCATTCACGCCGTCAATATCTCCAAATAACAGGTCATGACCTTGGAAGGTCCCGAACTCCGAACCATCGGGCCCAACGGTCCTTCCAATATGAGCCACATCAAATCTGGTCGCATAACTTGAAGCCACAACAACATTCTCTTCGGGGAACCCCAACCCTTTAGCCCTGTCGGATTTGGCTCTCCCGGACTTAGCAACCTCTGACTGGGGTACGTGTAAATCCCCTACACTGGACCTCTTCCTACTCCTCAACGAACTTCTATCCTCGTCCTCCCCCTCAGTATCAGGGTTTGACCCGGATGCTAGAGCAATGGTTTCATCAGGACGAGCAACGACCGCCTTGTCTTTCCTCTTCTTGTTCGTATCGGGCCCCAAGGCCTCCACTTTACCATCGGGGGCTAGCCTCATCTGCATATTCTCTCCGAGGCCTGCACCACTATAAGAGACACAACACATCGCCGCTTAGAGTTCGGAAAGAAGCACGAAAAGAGGAAGCACAAGCAATGAAGAAGCCTCACCATGGTTCTTAGCCACCCAATGCTTTTTGGACATGACGGTCCATTACCGGGACGATACGGGAACTTTGTGTCCAAATGTCTGATCTATCCCGCCAAGTTTGGGACCGCCTCGGGATACCAAGCTACCTCTGGAGAAAGCGCCAAGGGGATTATCGTGACAAGTAAAAGAATAATTGAGAAATGGCTAAAGGAAAGTTCACTCACGCTGATCGTTCCATTTCTCTGTAAAAGGGCATCCTCCAGGCCGGGATGATATCCGAGGTCCTCACTCGAACGAATCTGCTAATCCATCCCCGGTCCTTCCCCTCATCAACGCTCGTGAAGAAAGATTTTTTGGACCGATGTCGAAGCTTAATTAAGCCTCGATACAGTCGCGGACAGTATAACCTGATCTGATGGCTGAGGGTAAAGACCTCACCCGTAACCTCTTCTGTAAAATGCCTGAGCATCAACACAATCCTCCAAAAGGACGAGTAGATTTGACCGAGGGTTACCCGATATTGATCGCAGAAATCAAGGATAATAGGGTCGATTTCCAAAGGAGGGGATCCGATTGATTTACTAGGACCCAAGGTGAATGGGTACGTATACACATAGAGAAAGCCATCCTTAAAGTTAGTAATATTGTCACGATAGTAAGGAATTTCTACCTCTACTGCCTCACCCCATCGGCAGTCCTTCTTCACTTTGTCGACATTAGTCACGACACTGACGTATCGGGATACATGTTCATATCGACCCGGTGTGGACGAGGGAGTTTCTATGTCGAAGTCGTCCGACGTATCAGTATCGTGAGGGGTTAATTGCTTCAAAGTAGGAGCCGATTTATTCTCCCCCTCAGGCAATCGAGACGATGACGCAATGTCACCCCGTCAAGGGACCGTTCTAGAAGTCCTGGCCATAGTAGATGGTAAAACCTTTTTCGTAAAAACAAGGAAAAATGCCAAATTGCAAAATTATAGGTTAAAAGCCTAAGAAAAGGATGAGGATGGGGAGTATCTAGCAACCTGAATATTTATAGCAACCGCAGGAATCATAAGAGACTAACCTACGATAGTTCATGAGCTTCTCGATTATCGCATTTGATGGCTGCCCTGCACGGTTCCCTGGGGCATGACATTTAATGCTCTTAGACGATTGACATCATAACAATGATGGCCTCGAAACGACGATTCAGTGTCGTTTCCTATCACTCCGATCTAGGAAACGTGGAGACTATCTGTGTATGGTGAAATCAAGAGAATTCATCTCCCGCCATTAAGGCATGCTCAGAATATCGAGACGACACCTCGAGGCTGCGAGATCAGGATCGGGCTCTCTATCTCGAGGATCATTCGCAGTCCTGCAGTGGTCTCGAGGCTCAGGGGTCCGCCCGCGACCCGACGAGAATTACGAAGATGGGGAACTCCCGAGACGAGCAGCTAGAGTCAATAGTCCCTGACACCACGTCATGCCTAGTCGTCCCATCCCCGTGCCTTTACATTTAATACATCATGTACCATGACGCGTTCCCCCACCTATATAAGGGGAACCCATACCACTTTGTAGAGGACGAATGTTGCTCCATTTCTCCATAAGTGCAATAATCTCTCTCTCTCTCTCCCTCTCTTTTCTTCTAAGCCATTTGTTCTCATTGGCCCGAGGCCATCTCGCATTCATTATTTTCTTACTTTTTCTACGCCCGTCTAGCTATGCAATGGCCATAAGGAGCCTTACTTAATCGTATCTTTGCTTGTTATCCCTTTCCCGATTATCCCCGATAGCACGATCCCGGCTCGAGCCTCTGCCCCGAGGCCTCCATCGACCTACTCTGCGTCCGGCCCGCGGGCCCCTTCGGTTTGCTTACTGCCACATCTTAGTCCGCAGCTTATCGTTATACTTAACATTTTTAGCATCAACTGCCCTAACAACTAGTTTGAGAATAGATCACGTATTTTTAGAATTTCATTTACAAATTTAATTGTTATTACCATTTTTACGGTAAACACCAGTATATTATGCTGGAGGTCTAGTGAACTTATGCTAGAACTCCATAATATTATGTTGGAGTTCCAGCATACATATCCTGGAACTCCAGTATAATATGCTGGAGTTCAAGTATATTTATGCTGGAACTCCGGCATAATATACTAGCGTATTTTTCGGGTTTTAAACAGTATTTTCGCTCAGATTTATATTTACATGAAAAGTGGCTAAATTTCGATTACTTTTGAAACTGGGCTATTTTTGAACGACCACTTGTAAGTCTGACTATTTTTTAATTGGGCTACTTTCGTTTATAGCACACTATTAAAAATATAATAGAAAAGATTAGCATTAATTAATGATTAAAAAATATGGCAGTAAAATATTTATACATATAGTATATTTAATTAATTCAATTCAAATCAACAAGAGCAGTCCTAGTATTTAATATCTTTCCCTATTGTTTCTCTCCATTCCATAACATGTTTTATGATTTCGTTAGAAACCAAGCCATTCCGTAACAGATTTTTTCCTTTCCATACATGGACCATTTTATATAATGTAATGTAGCAAATTATACATCTTTATATTCTGATGAAATAAAATACATATATTTTATGAAAAAATTATAATGTATGTTTGTGGTATATATACATTATAAATCATATATTTTTAGGAAAATTCATGTATGTATGCATATATTATTTATATACGTCTTTATATTTAAATATATATCATTGATCCATTCCATAGCAAATTTTTTCCTTTTTATACACGAACCTTTTTATTCAACTTAATCCTAGAAAAATTATATATCTGTATATTCCAATGAAATAAAATACATATATTTCGTGAAAAAAAATATAATTTAAGTTTGTGGTATATTATAAATTATGTATTTTTTTAGGAAAAATATGTATATATGCATATGTTATTTATACACTTATTTATATTTAAATAGATATTATTAATATGCCATTTATATTTGGCACTAATATAACATGCATATTTGTATAAATTATCCGTATATAAATAGTATATGTGACATATTTGTTTTCTTCTATATACATATTAGTGGCATATTAATATTTTAGATTAAATTGTATGTAAGGTATATGTTAGCAATATACTTTGAATAATATCAATATAATAATATATTATGTATATATATATATACTTGAAATATATTAAATATACATTTTGAGTTAAAATAAAATTGTACAGAAAAAAATTTAAAACTCAAAAAAAAAAAATTCATTGTGCATAGGGAATTATTTTTGAGATATTCTGCTTTCAGAATTTTTGATATATTTGGGTAAGTGTTATTTATGGAAGAGAAAAAGAAATTATGGAAGAGTGGGGGAAAAGGAAATACAGTAAATAGAGGGATCCCTTAGTTAATGGAGTTATCAATGTAAAAGTGCTAAAAAAATAAAAAAATATACTGTTTTTGAAATAAACAAAACCTACTATCATGGGACCAAAAAATCTCTTTTTAATTTCTCCCGAAATTTTGACGTTGACGATTCACAGCCCATAATTTTTTTTTTCTGAAGCCCAAAATTAATACATGAAAAGAAGCCCAATGACCAGTCCCTAGATCAGGAGTTCAGGACCAGAACTAGGGGAGTGTTATCCCTGTAACTCCGACACATCCCGGCGGTCGAATGCTTCAACCTCTCCTTGGATTCCGAAAACACAAAACTCACATCAAACAGGTTTCTTCACTCCTCTTTCAGCTTTATTCTTTTCCCATAAAAGTTCAAGAGTTTCAGCAACATACTACAAAAGCAACATATATTAGCCAAGATTTATCTTCAGCTATATTCTCTGGTGTTGAAAAATCTGTAAAGTCTGGGTCTTTAAACTTTTTGAGTAATAAAGGTAAGATTTTGCATAACCCCTTTATTAAAGATTGCCTTTTTAGGCTATCTGAGATCTCCCCTGCAACTGTTCGTAGGTTGTGGAGAGTTACTGTGTTGAATCCTCATGATGTTCTTGAAATTTTATTGGGTTTTCAAAATGATAGTGGAAATTTTGAGGTCGAGGTTAAAAAGATTGAATCTTTATGGGGAATTTATTGGTGGACAAGTGAGCAAAGTAGTAATTTTAAGCATCTCCCTAAGGCCTCTGAGATCATTGCCTCAATGCTTGTCCGTGCCAGGTTGTTTACGGAAGTTGAGTGCTTGGTTTCATTGTTGGATAGCCAAGGAACTTTCTTGGATTATCATGAGATTTACAGTAATCTAATTGAAGTGTTTGTGTGTGATCATCGATTAGAGAAAGCTATTACATGTTATGATCGAATGAGGATGCGAGGTTTATCCCCATCTATTTCATGTTATCGGGTTCTCCTCAATTTCTTGATTCAAATAAATGAAACACAATTGGCATTTCAAATTTATACTGATGCTGTAGACATTGGCTTAGGAAGGAGTGTATCTGAAGGGAGCATTTATGAGGGTGTTATTAGACTTTTATGTGCCGATGCAAAAGTTCAGGATGCCAGGAATCTGGTTAAGAAGGCCCTGGATTTTGGAATTGAACCTAATCATTTAGTTCTCAATTCTGTTGCTTCCGGTTATTGTGGTAAAAGAGATTATGATGATCTGCTGAGCTTCTTTGTCGACATTAGTTGCATACCTGATGTAACTGTAGTCAATAAGCTCATACATTCTGTATGTGGACAATTTGGTTTTGCGAGCGGGACCTCATATGTGCTGAAGTTAGATCAATTGGGTTTTTCTATGAATGAAACAACATTCGGGATTTTGATTGGATGGGCTTGTCGTGAAGGAAAACTGAAGGATGCCTTCTTTTATCTCTCAGAGATCCTGTCGAGAAATCTAAAGCCTCATATATATTCCTATGATGCTATTCTCAGTGGGCTTTTCAAGGAGTGTATGTGGAAGCACTACCGAGATATTCTTCTAGAAATGGATGATCAGGAGGTGGAGCCTCAATTATCAACTTTCAGGGTTCTTTTAGCTGGGTTTTGTAAAGCTAGGCAATTTGATGAAGTGAACATAGTGGTTTCAAAGATGGTAGATCGTGGCTTGTACCAACTATCACCTACAGAAGATCCACTTTCCGGAGCATTTAGATTCTTAGGACTCAACTCTTCTGCTGTGAAAATCAGAAGAGACAATGATACAAGATTTCATAAAGCAGAATTCTTTGATAATCTAGGCAATGGGCTTTATCTGGATACGGATCTGGAAAAGTATGAGAGAGCTATTGATAAAGTCCTTAATGATGCCATGCTTCCTGATTTTAACTCCTTTGTATGGGACGATTACATGGAAAAAGACATGAAAGATGCTGTGATGTTGGTGGACCAAATAACTCGTTGGGGCCAAGAAATATCCTTAGGTGCTCTGGATGCCTTAGTGAAAGGGCTGTGTGCATCTAACATTTGTATTAAGACCATTTCTGATCTGTTGGAGAAAGCTCCAAATTTGACATGTAAGCTTGATCGAGAAACTTTGAATAAGCTTGTTCAGAAATACAGCAGAAAAGGATATTTGCACAGGGCAAGAGCGATTTTGCATGGCATGCTTGGAAGACATATAAGACTTGATAGTGAAACGCATACTGCTCTGCTGATGGGGTTATGCAAGAAAGGTGATCTGAGAGGTCTAACCGCTTACTGGAACCTCGCACAAAATAATAACTGGTTACCTGATTTGGAGGGTGGGAAAGAACTCTTCAGTCGCCTATGCAGGCGAAGACGGCTTAATGAATCACTAGAGCTTTTTAAAACCTTGCTGTTGCTCTACCCTAATGAAGTAAGTGATGCTTTTCACGTGTTCCTTGAAAAGCTCAGTGCTGAAGGTTTCACAAGCACTGCTAAGGTTCTGGCAAAGGAAATCCTAAGCCAGGGAAGTATTTTGAGTCACTCGGCTCATAGCCATCTTATTCTACAGTTCTGTAAATGGAGAAGTTTTTGTGAAGCTGCTGTCCTTTGTGATAACATGCTTGCTAAGGACTGGATCCCGCCCTTGGATGCATCTGTGCAATTAATTCCTCAGCTGTGTAGGTCTGCTAATTCTGACAAAGCTGTTGCGCTGAAAGATATTTGTTTAAGAGACCAGCCTTCTGCTGTGCTTCCTTTACACGGTGCTTTAATTCATGGGTTTTTCAAGTCAGGGAGGATAAGAGAAGCGATCAGTCTCTTCCAAGAGACATTGGCAAAGGATCTATTTCTGAGTGTGGAAATTTATAATGTTCTGTTTCAAGGCTACTGTCAAGCTAAAAAGAGGAAGAAAGTCGAGGAGCTGCTTGGAGTCGTGATAAGGAAGAACTTAGGTATCAGTGTTGCATGTTACCGCAATATAGTGCGGCTGATGTGTACAGAAGGCAAGGTATCTACAGCATTATGCCTGAAAGAACATATGCTTAAACAAAGCAACCCTCCTACTGCCGTGATTTATAATATTTTGATTTATTCCCTTTTCTCAGTTAACGAAACATCAGTTGTTAATACTCTTGTATATGAGCTCCTAGGTAAAGGACTGCAACTAGATGAGGCGACTTACAATTATCTCGTTCAGGGGCTCTGTAGGTGTAAAGATTTGTCATCTGCCACACGATATCTAAAATCTATGATGGAGAAAGATCTGAGGCCAAGTAACCGTAGTTTGAGAGAGGTGATAAAATGCCTTTGTTGTTATGGGGAGCTTGAAGAAGCTTTAACCTTGAGCAAGGAAATGGAGTTTAGAGGTTGGAATCATGGTTCAGTCATTCAAATTAATATAGTGGAGGCCCTTCTTTCTCATGGTAAGCAAAGTGAAGCCATAAACTTTTTGGACCGGATGGCAATAAAAGGCCTCATTCCTGAAAATATTGATTATAATTATCTGATTAAGCGACTTTGTCAGCACGGAAGGGTAGATAAATCAGTAGATCTTATGGACATTATGGTGAGAAAAGGGAATGTGCCAGAGTCTAGCAGTTTTGATTACGTGATTCAGAATTTCTGTACTTGGCGTAAACTGGATGTAGCGCTAAATTTCCATGCAGAGATGTTATGTAGAAATCAAAGGCCTAGCATAAACACTTGGAGCATTCTAATCAAGAGCTTAGGTGAAGGAGGACAACTTGAAGAGGCAGAAAAACAACTTGATTCAATGATTCAGCTTGGTGAAATCCCGAGCAGGGAAACGTATTCATTGCTGATTAACATGTATCGCTCCCAGAACAATCTTAACAAGGCATCTGAGCTCCTACGTTCCATGCAACGATGTGGATATGAGCCTGACTTTGAAACTCACTGGTCTCTGATAAGCAATTTGCGGGATTCAAGTGATAATATAAATAATGGCAAGCAGAATGTGGGATTTTTGTCCAGATTTCTTTCAGAAGTTGGATTTGCTAGGAAGAATAAAGGGGGATGAAATATCTTGTACCATAGTTTGTGAATGTCTAAGCTTGTTGTTTTTTTATTCCCTTTTAGTATATGTATCTTTTGTTATATTTGGTCCGAGTATAGTTGCATGTGTCATTCTTTTATACCACATATGAAACTTTGTTACCCTCAATGTTTAAGGTTTGAGTTAATTATATTTCAGCATACCAAATTACCATTTATATACCATAAGTAATTTAGAAGCATAATTAATTAGCAGTTTTTTACTCCTTAATTAAAGGTGTCCATATATCCCACGTTTCTCTCTCCCCTTAATTCCCAAGATCTGCGTTTCCCCCCTCCCATTTCTTTCTCTTCTCCATTCCTTCTTCTTCTCAAAAAATACAAAGAATTTGTGGGGTAGTCATATGAATCTTCTGTAACCTCCTCCGGCGAGCTTCAAAAGGCCGTAACCATCAAGATGTAGAATAATCAAAATCAAAACACTAGCTAGATCTAAAAAAGAAGATGAAGTCAGCAAATCAATATCTTAGTCCTAAACTCTTGATTCACCTTCTATTTGGTTCTCCTCGAGTTTAAAGCTTCTCATCGACAATTTCTTCATTTTCTCTTCTTTTTAATCCTAGTCGATCTTGTGCAATTTTTTGCTAGTAGCTTGAAATTTGTATTTGTGTTGGTTTAACTTGAAAAGACTTAAATATGACCCAATATAAGTGTGACAGTGTGGGTGCAATTGTAGTTTATTTGTAGTTTTTGTAGAAATTTTGAAGATTAAGAGCAAATTTTGTTGTCAACTTTTTTTCCACATAAGATTGTAGTTTAATTGTAGTATAAATGTAGTAATTTTGTAGATACCCTTAAAAACAATACAATTTTATACAATACTTAAACTGATTTGTAGTTTATTTGTATTTTTTTTGTAGAAATTTTGTAGATGAAGAGAAAATTTTGTAGTCAACATTTTTTTTCAACATAGATTATAATTTAATTGTAGTAATTTTATAGATACCCTTAAAAATAATATAACTTTATACAATACTTAAACTGATTTGTAGTTTATTTGTAAAAATTTTGTAGATAAAGAGAAAATTTGTAGATTAGGAGAAAATTTTGTAATCAACATTTTTTTTTGTGTTTGGAAGCAGATGTTTAACTTAGATAGTTTCATTTCACCAATATATTTTTCTATTCTTCCAGCTTCAAATCTACTCACTGTTGCAACATCCCTGTTGTTTTCTGTTAACCTAGAAGTGGCATGTTGCATATATCTCGTTTTATTCATTACTATTTCGAGCTTCTTGTTTGTGGCGCTAGTAGCATCTGTATCTTCTTTGCACATTCTTGAGTCATTCTTCAATGGGAATAATATTGGAGAAACAGAAATACGTGAAAAATGAGGAAAGAGAAGCCTGCAGAAAAGGGAGGAAACAAATCTGATGTGAATATGAAAAAATATTTAGTCCCAAAATTTTAGGCGCCTAATTTGGAAGGAATAAGCTATTCAAATATTTATCCCAGATTTGTAGGCGCCTAATTTGAAAAGAATCAACTCTTAATATTGGGTATTTAATGAATGGTATAAATTTTGTAGGAAAAATATAAGCATGGCGGGTAATAATGGAAATATGCACATTTTTAGTAACTGGTATTTATAAACGTGCGTTGCACGTTACTAATGGCACATGATGGTTTAAATATAATTTTATACAAAAAAAATTCAATTAATAAAAAAATCTTGATATATAATAATACAACAATCATCTACGTGCAAAAAATATTATTACATTAGCATAATACGTGAATTCAAAATGAATGGATATCATCAGAACTTACACAAATGATCAATTTTAGTTATATTAAGTAGATAATTATATATTGTAGTTTAAAGGTATCTAATGTGATGGTATCTTACCGAACACTTTTTTATAGACAATATTTTTTTGTATATATTTCTTTCTAATGCTTTGGTTTCTCTGCTATAACCAAAACACTTTTTGTCGATCTTCATATCTTTCTTGAAAGTGCAACATATAGTTATTCGTCTAAGAAGATATATTGTTGTAAATATAATCCAACATTTAGGATGTTTGTCTTTGTGCGTTATTTATTATAACTACAAACCATGAACATACAAAAAATTATTTTTACACAAATTTAAAAGGATATACTTTTATTTCGGAAGATAAAAGTTGAATTCGGGGATAAACACATACTTAGAAGCACATTGACCAGTAGCATGAGTTCTGCATGTATGACGTTATCGTCAAAATTTCTATATACCATATGAGTACTATTACATAAGCTATTCAACAGATCTAAGTTTTCAGTAGCATGACAGGCATATTTTTCTTCAAAATCAACCTATATATAATGAAAGATCAATTTTTAACTTAGTCTATTATATATATATATGGTGACACTAACATACGTAAGATATAATGAACTTGACAACAAACATGTACGATAGAAGGCCATTTGATATTAAAGTATTTAAGTATTCTTCTTTGTTGTAATTGTTGGTATCATCTTCTGCTGAGTCAAAACTGAAAAATATTTTGTTTTACTATAAAACTTAGTAATCAACCTTTTATTTAGTTGATCAACATATTCATTTCTGCTAGCTAAGATATCTCTTTAATTTCTATCATGTAATTCGCACAAATTGCGTTTTAATCTAATGATGAAAATATTTTCCTTATTAAATGCATTACTATTTCCAGTGGGGTTAATGATCAAGTGTTATAGAAGAACCAAATTATCTTTTATTGGATGATCTTTTTCGTTTCTGACACGAATCAAAAAGTCACTCAATATTGGATATGTTCTTACTTTTATATTTCTTGTCATTTGAATATTTTTCAATTACGGCAGTAAATATAATTTTGGCAAGTTAGCTTTTACAGTTTTTGCTTTCGTCAATTTCGGAACTATTGATCGTACTTGATAAAAATCACCTCCCAAACTATTAATTTTTCATCAAACGGTTCATTGATATTCAATATATCTCTAAAACTCTGGCCGAATGTTTCTATCATTTGACGCTTAGCCAAAAGTGCTTCATCCCATATTATCAGTTTTGCTTTTCTTATAAATTTAGCATTATTGCTCTACTTTGATATATTTGTGATGGTTATTTCAATTATTTGAATAGGTATATCAAATTTAAAGTGAATTGTAGGCCTCATAATAAAATTATTGTTGGTATACCACTTGTTCTTATTGCTAACAGTATCATGTTTTTTGATCTAACAATTTGCAAGTAATGCATGATATAAGAATATTATTTCGATTCCGCCGGAGACATCTATAAAGGATAATCTCGCTATACCAGAGTCAACTATTATAATATAGTCTTGAAAGCTTATTCTTGCTTGGAATTTAGCTTTGAATGTGCCTCCTCAAACACTTATATGGCCTTCTTAATATTATGCTAATCATTTTTACTTTTTGATCTAATTTTTTTTAATCTCTTATACTCTTTTTATGCAATAAAGTTATGTACCATACAAATTTTTTTTTTACTTGAAAAATAATATTACTCATATGATGAATTTAAAAAATAATTTAATTGGATTCTCTTGCTAAATAGTTAATTGAAAGATTTGATTATTTCGTTTTAACATAAAAAATAATTTATTTTATGTTGATTCAGATTCTTAATATTAGTTCATCTCATGTTTGAATATTTAACCATAATTATAGTTTTATCTATCATACATTTTATTTTTAAAGAGTAAGAATATCGATATGACATTCCACCTCTAGACCTTTATGTTTGCAAAATTAGTGGTATTGACTCGTACCAACCTTTTTCTTTTTCATTCTCACACATTTATATTCTTAAATCTTTTCGTAGTTGTTCTTTAATAATTGAGTATATTTTTTTATAATACACGAAAAATTAATAGTAAAAAATATTATTTGAGTAGGAAAGCTGTTCAAATATAATATAATAATATATTATCGCAGGAATGTTTTTCTCAATTTCAATGCTTTATGCTGTTCGTCTAACATTACTATTATTTTCTCTTGATTTATTAACGCATGTCTTTCTTCTAAAAATTGGTTTCCTAACTATCCATCAAATCATTAATATATTCACTTTTTTTGTTTTAATTAGACACGTCATTTTTTGACATGTTTATAGTATTGACAGAGGTAATTTCGTGATAATGAGATTGAATTCTAACACTACCGTGATTCCTAACTTGTAGTATTGTATATTAATAGAATTACTAAAGGTAATTATGAGGGATTTCTAATCAGGGGCGGCTCAATACTATTGGGGGCCTAAAGCCAAACTTCAAATGGAGGCCTTAATTTTTTTCTTAAAAAAAAAAAAATCATATATATTTTTTATTTGAAGTTTATTTTCCTTGTCTTTTGAAATGCAAAGGTATGAATAACTGTTTTATAATCAATTTCTTCTAACAATTCCTTTTCAACTGACAATATAGCTAATCCATTCAACCTCTCTTGAGACATTGTTGATCTTAAATAAGATTTTATCAATTTTAATTTTGAAAAACTTCTCTCCGCTGAGGC